>OY294068.1:183336781-183648943 GCA_958510875.1 Endomychus coccineus | reverse complement strand
TTGACCATATCTTACCTTTTCTGTTAGACAATCATAACCTACCTCAACACCAATACGACTTCATACCAGGGGGGGTTGGGTCGACAATTACAAACATGACACTATTGATTGCTTGCAAACGTGGACAATCCTTGACAAAGGGGATCCCATGGACGTCATTTATCTGGACTTCTTGAAAACATTTGACCGAAAACGAACATCAGGATGTACGCGGCAGACGAGTTCTGAGTTAAGGTCAACAAATACTTGTCTGACCCTCGTCATGCTTGCTCAGGTATTCCACCAGGCAGTATACTGGGCCCACTCCTATTTCTGTTGTACACTTCCGAACTGAGATATGTCTTGAAATCTTCTCACTCCATGTTCGACAATTCCATCAGCTGCAAGATGATTTGAAGATACTGGCTCATACCACTTAATATCTCCAAGTGCAACGTTCTCCATATTGGTAAGAATAACCCGAACGTCACGTTTAGCGGCGCTACTAGAAACGTCGTTCCACAATGACCTTGAAATAACGATCACATCTGACCTATTAGGGTTTGCTCACATCGACAAGATTGCTAAGCAAGCTAATTCTGCTCCGTACAAGTTTCGGATCACCAAATCAAAAGCTTTTCCTGTTATCATTCAAGTAATACATCCGTCCAACATTTGAATATGGCAACATTATTTGGAATCCTCTCTTAATCGGAGACAGCAATAAAATGGGTAAAAAGGATTCTACAACATCCCATAGGAAGAAAGAATGGCTCGTATCAAGTCACCTTCTTTGGAACAATGTCGAAGGAGACGAAACTTAATATATATATTCAAATTGTTCCACATAACTTTCGTCCACATATTATTGGTAGAGAAGATGAAGAAAGAGAACTTCACATCCTCTCTGTTTCAACCTTTCTTGCCCATCAACCAAATCTTCTGTGGATGGGACTCACTTCTAACTGACGTTGTAACAGCTTTCTCTACCAACATATTCAAAAACAGATACGACTCCAGGCAAAGTTAACATTATCCATTACTCGATCTTCCGATTTTGTGATTTATTTGTATGTCCGGGCAGTATGGTTGGGTCATAGATACGTTCGCTACGTATATCATAAATTCTCTCTATGTTAATAATGTTTTAAATTTTCGAATAGTCATTAACTTTAATCGCTTCTTAGCTATACACATTAACCTCTATTCTATAGTCTAATCCTCGTAATAAGAACAAAATAGTAGTCTGAAGACTCTGCTCTAACAATTTATAATAATTATAATAAATATAAATGAAGTATTATAAATTTACACATATAACAATATATTGATAACTATTTCACCATGCATTCGTCTTGCAAACATGTAAAAATAACGCAATACGCGAAGAGTATCGTTGAAAATAAAGATTTCGTGGTTAAAAGAGGCTATAAACCCAATGTATTATGTTTTTATTATACTACTCCGTAGAATATTGAATATTACGCTTCGCTTACCGCGCCGTTACTGGGTCGTAGATGTAATTATCTACCATAAATCAACTGAGAAAATCATAGGCAGAACGATGGTAGCATCATTTCCAAGCACTCTTGTCTTCGGCATTGGATGCAAGAAGGATTAGCTCACAAATATTACATCTATGTCATCAAGGAGAAGGGTACAAATTAATTAAGAAGAGATCACACTTTGAACATTGATTAGACTAATGTTAAAACACTGACGATGTTACTGCGCAATCGAAACATGTGAAGGTAATAGTTTGAAGCGGAATGTCGTTTTTACAGCTATGCACTGATATTTTTATTATTGCTTCTGGCATACAAGTTTAAAAATGCAAAATACAAAGTTTAACTCAAAGTCATTTCAAAAAATCATTGACATAGTGTTCATAATCATCTTGTCATTATTATTCTCCTATGTTGTATACCGCTTGAAAATAAGAAGATAATATAGTCAACACAATAGAAGCGTGACATCTAGATGAGCTTGTGATGAAATAAAGCAAGTTTATCACAAATTAATTGTTACAAATCTTTGATGTATCTTCGACAATCATCTTGTCATTATGATTCTCCATATTTTGTACCCGCTTGGTGATGAAAAGATATATTTAGCAGAATAGAAACGTATCATCTCAAAATGTTTGTGATGAAATCAACCAAATTTATAACAAATTTATTGTAACAAATCGTTGATCACATCATTATCATTCTAGATTTTTTTTATATCTGATATTTGTATTATTGCTCCTGGCATAGAAATCAAAAATGAAAAATGCAAAGTTTTATTCAAATTCATTGTAAAAAATCGTTGATATAGCATTCATAATCAGAATATAATTGTCGAAACTGTAATAACATATCGTTACCATTAATTGATAATAAATATTATTAATAAAAAACGAAAAGTCATTGTAGTAAATCGTTGATACAGTTTCAACAATAAACTTTTCCTTATCATTCTCCATATTTTGTATCCGCTTAAGGATAAAAAGATAACAGTCAGCAGAAAAGAAACGTAACATCTCAATGAGTTTGTGGTGGAACAAAGCACATTTATCACAAATTTATTGTAACAAATTGTTGATATAGTTTCGACAGTCATCTTGTCATTATTATTCTCCTATGTTGTATACCGCTTGAAAATAAGAAGATAATATAGTCAACATAATAGAAGCGTGACATCTAGATGAGCTTGTGATGAAATAAAGCAAGTTTATCACAAATTAATTGTTACATATCGTTGATGTATCTTCGACAATCATCTTGTCATTATGATTCTCGATATTTTGTACCCGGTTGGTGATGAAAAGATATAGTTAGCAGAATAGAAACGTATCATCTCAAAATGTTTGTGATGAAATCAACCAAATTTATAACAAATTTATTGTAACAAATCTATGATCACATCATTATCATTCTAGATATTTTATATCTGATATTTGTATTATTGCTCCTGGCATAGAAGTCAAAAATGAAAAATGCAAAGTTTAATTCAAATTCATTGTAAAAAATCGTTGATATAATATTCATAATCAGAATATAATTGTCGAAACTGTAATAACATATTGTTACCATTAATTGATAATAAATATTATTAATAAAAAACGAAAAGTCATTGTAATAAATCGTTGATACTGTTTCAACAATCAACTTTTCCTTATCATTCTCCATATTTTGTATCCGCTTAAGGATAAAAAGATAACAGTCAACAGAAAAGAAACGTAACATCTCAATGAGTTTGTGGTGAAACAAAGCAAATTTATCACAAATTTATTGTAACAAATTGTTGATATAGTTTCGACAGTCATCTTGTCATTATAATTCTCGATATTTTGTATCTCGCTTGAAAATAAAAAGATAATTGCCCAAATTATAGGACCATTAATTGAACAAAACCTTTACAAATGGTTATATTGCAACCATCTTACTTTGAACTTGAGTAAAACGGAAACTCTAAATTTTTCTTTAATATCCTCAAAATATAAAAGTGAAGATCCGTAAAGCTTCTGTGTGTATACTTAGATAGTTCTTTAAATCGGCAAGATCATATTAACTACACATCAAGTTCTATCTATGTTCTCAGAAGATTGGCGTGTTCTGTTTCACTTGAATCCAGAAAAATGGCCTACTTTGCAATCTTTCACAATGTAGTGACATACTCTATTTTATTATGGGGAGGTTCTTGTCACGCTGAACAATTATTTTTGTTACAAAAAAAGGCCGTAAGAGTATTGTTGCAAGTTGGACAAAGGGAGCACTGTGGACCATTGTTTGCAAAAATTGGCATAATGACATTGCCATGCTGTTTAATATTTCAGTGTTTATTGTATGTGAGACAGCGTGGCAATGTTCAGAAAAGGAAAGATGTCCACTCCTATGATACAAGGTGTGGTAGTCAGCTGACATTACCTAGACACAGATTGTCCTAAACATTAAATTCCCATGTCTATTTGTCTTTGAAATTTTACAATAAACTGCCAGATTACATAAAAGATGAAAAAATCACTTTTAGCATTTTTTAAATAGAAATAAAAAGATTTCTTTTGAATAAATGTTTTTATTCTTACCTTGAATTTTTGCATTATGATTTTAAACATTTTTAGTGATTTACAATATAACATGCTATCTTTAATTGAAAATCACATTATGGAATGAATGACTGAATTGACAATTTTAATTCGTTGTGTTTTAATATGTTATTAGTGTAAATATATGTAAATGTAAATTTTTAATTTCAATTTTTTAATTAAATGCCTTGTATTGACTTGTCCTATCTACTCTCTGTAAATAGCAAACGGATCAATAAATTATTCTTATTCTTATTCTTCTAATATAAATAATTGATAAAAATAAAAAAATATCACAAATTGATCGTAACGAATCGTTGATGTAGTTTCAACAATAATATTTTCATTATCATTCTCGATATTTTGTATCTAGCTTGAAATAGAAAAGATCATCGTCCAAATTGTTGCATTGTATCGTTATTATTAATTGTTAATAGGTGGATGGAAACAAAAATCAAAAATAATCACAAATTCATTGTAACGTTGATGTAGCTTCAACAATGACCTTATCATTATCATTCTCCATACGCATTTGTTGTTTCAGAAAACAAGATAATTATCAAAATTACAATTACGATTTGTTACAATAGATTTGTAATGGAAAAACAATATATTAAATGTCTTTTCTACCATGGTAATTACATTTTAATTTCCAACTCTAGTATCATCACCTCCATCCTGACATGGATTACCAAATAATATCCAATAGCTGAATTGTAAAGTGAAATTGCATCATTTCCCTCATTAACTGTTATAATTTTTTGCAATCTTTTCAAATTGCTGAAACAATACAGGATGAAAATTTCAAAATCAATGATTCTCATATCATATGCTTCAAATTTGTTTGGCAAACATATTTTGCTAGCACATTTCTACAAAAAACATTGCTTCGAAATCCAAATTTTAAGATGTATCAATTTTAGTGTCCTGGGAAGAAACTAGTTGATTAACATCGTGTGTATGAAAATTAACATAACGTACTATACTTCTTACATATCCTGTGTTATGTTTCACAGCACCAAATTATGAAAACTGTTGTAATAACGAATTTCACACCTTATTTGAACTGTTTTAGATGCAATGAGTCGGGAGAAATAAGAACGGATTGTATACAGTACAATAATTGCTAGACATGAAAGTTGGAAATTTAAAGTTACATTATAATTTTTTTCGTCATGAAACAATGAGAATTATCCCACGACTAAATTCACACTCTTGCGTAGATCACAGTGATAGATAAATACATTTCTTTCTGACGAATTATTCATAAGATATTATCCTTGAATTTCCGTTAGATTCGCAGAATAAGGCAGAGATTATAAATCTTGAAAAAGCTCGGCTTCCGCATCACAGTAGCAGGATTCGATACCGTCATTCTGTGGTGACATCTTCAGGGCAGGCTTGAGGCTTGAACTGAAACTAACAGCTTCTGGCTTATGTCGAGGTATTTATTGCGTGATTTCACCATAAATACTTCACTGCCTTTGTTCCGGTGGTTTCCAAATGTTCACGGCTTAGATTGTTTAGATCCGTTAGGATTTTTCGCTGACGGTACATTGGGGCATTCTGTTTATCGAAAATCCACTGACATTGAGAGATTCCTCAATAACCTTTCCCATCTCCGTCCAACCCAAAAACAATCTGCAAACAATCAATCAAAGCGGAGACGGAAAAGTCCTGAGTTTTTAAACCGCTCGATTGGGTCAACAGTGCTTCCCTCGGAACAAAACTCTGCATGGAGTGATGTATCTTATGACCTCAATCAATATGTATGCGCTGCCGAGGTGTTGTAGCCTAAGATTAGCCAGTGCTGGACATTCTACTAGGATATGAGAGGCAGTATCGTCCCCCTCTCCGAATCTATAACAACCCGGATCACTAACGATTCCCAATGAGTGTAGATGTCTATTCAGATGATAGTGGCCTGTAAGAATTCCTGTCACCAGTTTGGTCCTTCTTCTGCTCATAGAGAGAAGGGTTTGCGAGCGCTTGCCTCATACCGTGAACAGCATGTAAACCAAGAGCCAATGTCTCTCCAGCAGCTCTCTGCGGGCGTGGAGACCGGCGGTCAAAGAAATTATGATCACACCAGTGTGAGTGGGTACCCATACTAGCTGAAGTTTGTTCTGGGGCTAATTCCGAACTCCCAAGCAACCCTGGAAGTCGTTATATGGGCGCGAAGCGCGTAAAGGGCCGCTCGGCTGTCGGTGCAGCTATGTAAATCTGCGAACCACGGTAGTTAAGTCTCAGGTCCTCCAAGGCACAGGTTCGGATTACACACACCTCGGGCTGGGAAACAGTTACGTGAGTACCCAGGGAAAATAGAAGTTCCACTTCCAGTGAAAACGATTAGACGTTGGCTCCGCTATACTCGCCAATCTTCTATTAACCACACTCCCGTTAGGGGGAGTGTGGTTAATAGAAGATTGGCGAGTATGTCGTCTGAGTTATGAGAACGTCTGTTGTCTGTAGCCCAATCCCAGATTTTGTAATGACCGCGAGGCACTAACACACCGACCCACTGGATTAGACCATTAATTGACGTGAAGTTGTAGCGGGTCGAGCCTCACTAGAACCTCCAGAGCCCTGGTGGAGACAGTCCGCATAGCCCCCATTATCTCAAGATACATATCTCCTTAGAACATTGATATGAGTAGGTGGCTCATTAGTCTCATATGAAATTGGGTTTAAAAATATACAACTCAAACCGATAAGTTGGAAGAAAGCACAACTCGAGTACCAACCGAAGTACCCCACTAATCTAACCTGAATCCCCATTACATCCCTTCGTGAAGGATTTGGTTTTACAATTTGAATCGTTGCGGTGATTTCATGATTCGAATGTAACAAAGCAACTATACTTCATCTATCATTCATTATCTGTTTCAGATTGAAAGAGAAGTGATTCTCTCTAGTGCCGACAAGAATTCCAAAATCCCAATCCTAAACGAGTATAAGAAAAGGAGCAAAGGTATCGTAGCTCCAGACGTACCACCGAAGCAAATGGCTGCTTGGACACAACAAACCAATCATCAAATTCTCAGCCCCGATCAGGTATGTTCCAGGCCCTTATTATACGAACAGGCAATCCGCATTGATTGTCTGTGTCAAAATTTCCAATTGTAGATTTTCTGATGTAGAAATAAAGTACAGGGTGATTAGTTTGATTTCTATATTCTCGAGTTTGGAAAAATATGTATAATTTGGTTTCATTGTTGTTACTGCGAAGCTTCTAAGCGCCTCTTTAGATTTGCATGTGAATAATACACTTTCATTAGTTTTTTATCCCTTGTCAGATTAGCCTACAACGTGACAGAAACTCATTTTTGTGACATGGTAGGTGCAACTATGCACTTCTCATTTGGTTCTGTAATATAATATGAGGTAGCACTGTGGTATGTAATACAATATAAGTTAGTTTACACTATCACTTGTTTCCACTTTAAGTAATTCTACAATAGTTTGCTGCAGCATTCAACCGGAAAGCTAGAATAACTGCTTGGAGTTCTATCGTAGAACTGAAACATTTTTACTTCAGTCTGTTTTCGGTTCTTTTCCGCTTGAGTTTCTGCATGTGCCTGGAATTTTTCATTCTGTTAGTACTTAACGTTTTTCTTTACCCTGAACAAACATCGTACCAATCTTTGGTGTCCTTATTCATTATATTTACAAAAATTAATCTTCCTGATTGAATTGACATAGATTTCTCCAATGTCGTACCTTGTTTGATTTCTTAGTGGAACATCTACTCGTAGATGGCGCTAGATTTTTTGATATTTTTACCATATTGTAGAATAGTTATGTATAATCAACAGAGATCGTTCAGTAACGTTGCAAGCCTCCTCGTTTTACTGATGAACTCCTGGAGAGCGAAACATACCTATTCATTGTTACCTGGCAATAGCATGTAATGAATGAATAAATATATTCATTTATTTCGATTTGGGAGATGAGTATGCAGCCATTGTTTCACTTGTCTTCTTCGATAAGGCGGGACTTCACATAACTTGTAACAAGTGGAGCGGCACATCTTCCAGAAGATCAAAACATGTGGTGTTCGAAAGTTTTGGTACCTCTGTAGTTAAATTTCCATTAAATATATTTATGAATAACTTGTTGTTAAATATGTCACCCCAAATACTTACACTAAATCTATACTGATCACATAAGATCATTATGGAAAAATAACATCTCTGGAAGAATGGAATTCATCTGACCATTGAGTTTTAGAAATAAAGCTGTTAACTTGAGCGTGTTGTAAAATCAGTGCAGTCTTCTGTGATATATTGCTCGTCACACAAAAAATTTGTGATGTTACAAAATGTTGTGCTATGCGATAGGTTAACTCCCCACATCGTCTGGATGTTTGGCGAATGTTGGCTTTGGCAAGCGAAGGAACATCCGCGTTTCTTTGACTCGCGCTAGTTTACCGACACAATCAACGGGAGGATCACGATTGACGAATATTCGGCACAAAGTTGACCCACATGCTACGTTGTATGAGTCCGAGTCATCTGGAACCAGCTTAATATAAGATTTTCAAAATTCAGATCATGCTAACGAATAGAGGAGCGGCTGTCCCAGTCATGCGAAGTCTTCTAAATGTTTTAATAAATACAAGATGTGACGATTGACTTCTATAAGAAAATAAATTTTTATATATTTTCTCTCTGCTTTATGAACAACATCCATAAATCAAAGCAATGTCAGCATATTCGTAAATAGGAAATGTACTCATTACTAACTACAATTGCACAAATACAAAATGTGATAAATTATTAGATGACAAGTGATTATTTCAACTGATAGTTACATAATTTTGTTATGCTCAATCCTGACTACTAGGCTACTACGTTTTTTTCAACTGAAATTTTTTAAAACGGTTGTAACTTCTCAACAAAGAAAGATAGCACCTACGTTTATATCAACATTTCTTCATGAATTCCAATCTACTTTCCATTGACAAATAAGATAATGAATCACCCTGTATATATGTATATATAATTCAACCTCATTATGATTATTACGCAAGCATATAACAACAGGTGTGATTATTCAATTTTAGCACTGTAACAGCTTCAAAACAAAGTAAAATGATCCGAGAGTTCTAATAATATTCAAATAAAGAACAACTTCATGTTTTAATTTTTTTAAATTACATTCAATTATAATTAACGATCGTTGTCATGACTATAATACGAAGTACAAAGTACACAATTATTATTTTAACAGGATATAACACAAATGCATGCGTATTATCGGTATAAACGGTCAACTGAATCTCGTCCATGTTACAAGATCTTCATTGGATTTCTGTTGAAAGTAGTATGATTTATTTAACATTATTATTTTTGTATAAAATAATAAATGATTCGTTGCCATCATATTTTAATCAATTTTACGTTTTTAGTAGAGATAGATATCATTATAATTTGAGACTGAAAAATAATTTATATATTTCATCCATGAATTAAGTCTCGTTTATCGAATTTTTGACTCTAAAAGACTTGCAGGAATTCAAAAGTGGCCAAATATTGATAGATTTACAATTTTTGAGTTGTTTAACCATTCAAATAAATAATATGCACTTGTAGGTATAGTTTAATAATTTTGTAGTAGTATATTTATAACGTATCTGTTGTTAATTTTTGTTGTTATGATACTGTTATTCAGCAAACTTAAGTTTGTGTGATAATTTAAATGTAAATCTAAATTTTAGTTGTGTATATTAGATCTTTTTTCTATTTAATAAATTTCATTTCATTTCTTTAAGGAACAAATCTGCTTACTTTTCTTCAACATATGAAAAGACTAACATGTAAAATTAATACAAATAAGCATTCATACTGAAATCTCTTGTGGTTATTTCAGAATATTTGAGATTCTGAGCATACAACATAAGATCAAAATTCCACAGGGAAAGAAGGCAATGTGCCCGTAGTTACGAAGAACCTTGCCACAATCGCGTGTTTGAAAATGATACGTGACTAACGTAACAAATTACTTCTCTGCCTTTATCCTAATTTTAGGCCATGATTTCAATTCTCATCGGCGGGGATCTAGTAGTTACTATTAGATAGTTTTTGTAAGCCATCATTTGATAAAAGCAATTATGTAGTACGTTAATAGTAAAATAATTATTAGTCAGTCACCGGTGAAAATGTATGTCCTAATCCACATAATCACTTTAATCTTTCATCTCAAGATAAAAATAAGATTGCCTGAAAGTGAGGATCAACATATAATGTCCAATAGTCTCAGGGCCCACAACGTGTGAATTCATACCTAATAATTTATTTTGTAAAACACGTTTTACACCTTTTTATTTCAAGATTGGAAAAATTATGTTTCATAGAATGATTCCAATATAAATGTTGGTTATTAAAATAAAAGAAACACGACATGTTTGGCCACATAGTGGCTTTTTCAAGTGAACAATGCTATTTAAACTTTCAAAGGCAATAATTTGGATTCTTGTAATTATTTTGCGACAGTTTGTTTATGTGGAGAGAGATTAAGAAGCGGAGAGGATTCGTTGTGGTTTGAATATTATAATATTGGTAATAATATACTGTATATTCATTTTTACTTTTATTAATTATTATTAATTCATGATATTTAAGTAACATTAGAATGCATGTTCATTTAATAATTTTCAAATTATAGTCGACTTTTCGACTAGATGCATTTCTCGTATCTTCACTTTGGTGATAGAACGTAACAAATATTGAAACCAGATGTTGTTCACTTAAGATTCTGGTTCCAAAAATACAGGATCGGCCTAAGGTCTTGAGAGAGGGTATAAAGAATCTACCTGCATATTATGTAAGCGATTACTGTGGCTAGATTTATTAACTTCCGATTATTCTAAAAGTCTATCTTTAATTATCACATGTAAGATTTCTAAATTTTGATCAAATTGGTAGCCTGTTGCTAACAAATGTTTGGCATAATGTTATTCCTGTAATTCCTGAAATGTTTACCCGCTATACTAGAGAAAGTCCTACAACTTTGACCTGCATAAAGGCTTGAACAAGATCCACAATATAACTTATCGTCTCCAGTCTGTCGCAATCATATTATTAGAGTTTATTCATCATCATTAAGGGGCAGGGTTTTAACTCCGAAATGCACTTATGATGCTTCATTGGGCCTATTGTGCGACCCATGATCAGAAACCTATTCCCCTCAGTGTAAATAATATATATTCTTGTAATCCGTAATCTTATTCTTATTAGTAATATATTTAAAAAGATTGACAAATTTTGATCAAATTGGTAGCCTGTTTCTAACAAATGTTTGGCATAATGTTATTCCTGTAATTCCTGAAATGTTTACCCACTATACTAGAGAAAGTCCTACCACTTTGACCTGCATAAAGGCTTGAACCAGATCCACAATTTAACTCATAGTCTCCAGTCTGTCACAAACATATTATTAGCTTTTATTCATCATCATTAAGAGACAAAGCTTTAACTCCTAAATGCACTTATGATGCTTGATTGGATCTATTGTGCAACCCATGCTTAGAAACCTATTCCACTTAGTATAAATAACATATATACTTGTAATCCGTAATCTTATTCTTATTAGTAATATATTTAAAGAGATTGGAAAATGAAAAATTTTCATTTAACACACAATATGACTATATGGAGGAGGGTTGGACCCATGCTATCCGTTAAGAAGAGTCTTACTTAATTCCCATTGTTTGGTAATGAGCTTGATTTTATCTCTCCAGGCAATTGCCCATAGGTGAGGATAAGTCTCACCGTCCTAGTGTACACATCCAGAGCTGTATTTTGGGTAAACAACGCCATTGATTACCTGCCATCCTTCTCCATACCATTAGGAAACTGTCATCTTCTTATTTACTTTCTTTAGGTACTGGCTGTAGTAGAGTGTTTTGTCTAGTGCTAGTGTAATGCCTACATCTTTCAGCACGATGGCTTCAGCGCGATGAATTGTAGGCGGCGATGAACGGTAGCGCGATTCAACATTCCTCCTTCACACTTGAAATAATTTAGATAATATTTTCCTTTGTTCAAGGCAAAACTTACTCATTATATCATTAACCAATGAATATCAGGGCTTGATATACTGAGGTCGGAATAAATTGCGTCGAAAGTTTTTCCTTCTATCTACAATAACCCTATAGAGGCGAAATGAATCTCAGTTGCCATAATATCTTGTTCCCAGAATTAATCATGTGAAACGTTTTTCTACATATCTACAATAAGCTTGAGACAAGAGAATGTAGCCACTTATATATAATGCATCACTGAAACTGAAATAATATACACATTACCTACGACAATTACTTAATAACTGATGATATACGATGAGATTATGAAATCTAAAAACTGCATCATTAGTAGTAATGGACGAGGGAATTATCAGCACACGCTATTTTCAAAGGTATATGGCAACCATCAATTCCAATGTTTACTTATGCTCTAATTAAGGTTAAAAGTGTGTTTTTTATGCTCTAGAAGTTCCTTCCTCTAATATTATTGCTTCAATGTTTTGAATTCATCTGCAATGGCGGGATAAGATGGCATTTTCAAAAAGGTTTCTCAAGCTTGTTGCTTAAGGCAAACATGATGCAAGTTCAAGTTACTTTGGGAACCAATGTGGATTCGTTGATCGTCAACTTTCGTTATTAGTCACCAAACTACTGATCCGTTGGTTCAGCACTATATATTTTGCAGATGCTACAAGTAGCCTGTGCATTGATCCATTACGTCGACAACTACCTGCAACTTTTCCCAGGTGATAACTAAGAATCAGAATTCATCGGGGCAGTAGAAGAAAAAAGCAATGTTTGCATTATGAGTTTGGTCTTCGATACACCAGAGAAATACGAGCTAGCAGAAATTAAAAATATGAAAAAATTAGTTAAAGGTGTGAAAAATCTGCTGACCGAAATAATGCAAAATGTATACCTGATGCTGGGGAAAACAGCTCAGAAATTTATGAACATTATTGTATGGTTTGCTTGGAATCATGGGCTGAAAGCAAGCTTGGAGAAACCTGGGTACAATGTTTAGATTGTCACTTATGATCCCATGAAGACTGTACCAAAAAATTGTCATTTTATATGTGAATCTGTATAGACTATTATTTAATGTTGGTTTCTACTGCATGATATCACCCATACCACACTATGATTTTCCCATACAATACTAATTGAAATAAAAATACATATGAATGTATTTTTTTTCTACAAATCAGACTTATTTCTGTATATATTAGAGTTCACCCTGAAGCTGTTCATTTGACCCCTATTGAGGTCAAATGTGACATTTTAAAAGTATTGCTCAGATCATTGTTAACTTCTTTGGAACCATGTTTCAAGTTATTTTGGCAACGCAGGTTTCAAAGTAACACTCTAACCTGTTGGTATGCACAGAGTTGTCCAAGTGTTAGTTTTACGAGGTCATTCACGTCCCGAGGACTCTACCACATGAACCCCATGGGCGAGGGATTGGGATCACGCCCAATCAGCGAATCCTACCTGCCAGTATGTCCGGGGAGGGAATCCCCCGAACTGGAGAATTTCCCGAACCCCACTGGTAGGACTGAAACCCTATCCAAGTTCCTACTGGCTATGCATGGTCAGTGCTTGAGCTGGAACGCAGATCATCCGTCGAAGGTGAAGGATTGTAACACTCCTCAACACCCGCTAGCCAGCATGCGGCTTTCAACCACTGCCCGGCAGAGAGGAGACGATCTTTTGAACCGTCTGGACCGCTCTCCCCCTGCCTACCCGTGTTCAGTGTTAACAGCTTTCGTTTGACGAGTAGCCGTCGGCCTTATATCAACGGCCAACCACATATCATTGCACTGGCCGCGAATCCATTGCCCAGAAACCTGGGATAAGAAGCACAGACACCGAACCTTAGAAGTAAAGCCATGTGGCTTAGCATTTAACCACGCAAAAGCAGTTGTTTTTCCGCCAGTATAAGGGCTACTTTAGGCGAATCCACAACGGGCACTGCTTGCTAGACTACATTATTGCCCCTTCTGGGCTATAGCCAACTACACCTCCTCGTATTACCTGTTTTACCAGGAACATTTAACGAGTAACCGTTCGGCTTTGTTCAAATAGCCTACCGCGTATGTTTGCCAAGCCCGTAAATCTATTTTGGCCAGAGTTCTGGGATAAGAAGGCACGATATTATGATTTTAGTGGTGGAATGTATGTGGTGCACAGTTCACCGGATCTTTTGCAGTGACAACTGTTAGTTTCGCCTCGAGCATTACTTATATCGAGACCCGCGCAGAGGACGTTGCTTACTGAAGCTACCGCCAGTTTTAGCCAGCAAATAGTTCTCTCTGCACAACCGGAATCTCTAATTATTAATAAGCGCAAAATGTTTCAATTGACCCCGGCCTCCCCTAATAACTCGGAAAGGTAAAATTGGATCGCCAAAAACAAATAGCCGTCGGCTGCCCCAAAGTATTGCCTGAAAACGTGCATAATCTCAAATTTCCTCTCTAAGCCGTTTTCAAGAAGAAAAATAATTAACGTAAAAAATACGACGACGGCGGCGACGTTTGCGGCGAACCCGCGTGCTTAACAATATTGATTTAATCATGTAATGTTATTATCAGTGAATACTGTCACAATCCAGTTCGTTATATGACGAAGTTGAAGTGAATAACGAGGTGATATGGCTATTAAAATGCATTATAACAATCTTTTTCCTCGGTACGCATCACAATAAGCGCGTACATTTACAAACCAGCCGCACGATTAAAGTAATACACGCGACGAAGCTACATTTACATTCTTGAAACAATTGCATGATTGGTTTCCATGGAAAGATACAATCTGTTTAAGGGCTTATTTATATTCCATGTAGATGGCAGTGTACAGTGGAATATGTGTTTCGGATGCACTCAGTATTGTTTGATCCGTTACGGTTGTTGCTGTGCGATTAAATTTAAAAAATGGTAGAGTTTGCTTTGACCGATGATTCAGTAAGTAGGCATCCTGTTCACATTCATGAAACTGTTCTTCCTTAAATTAGCCCCGAAGTGAAAATTCATGATGCAAATTTGTTTCGAACATCACTATGAGTTAATTATAATTAATTACACTAGTATATCAGAAGGTAATTCCTTAACACATATTTCTATTCTGTTTGAACCTTGAGAAGGTGCTATTAAACTTTGGATAATACCGAAGTTCAATAGACGCAGTTTCTTTTCAGATTCATAGCGTCAACGTTGCAAATGAAAATTACCACCAAATCAAAAAGTGTCATTGAGAAGTCTAAAAACAATGACAGCATTACCTACCCTAACTCCTGTCACCGGTTATTTCCATTAAACAATAATATCTTGCCTACTTAAAAAAAAACAAGATGTAAAGCAAAGACCTCTCCCTAGCTGTACAATTATAAACAAACCTAATTGAAATCTAGAAATTTGGTAATGGTGTTCCAACGGAATAGTACCATCTTAAGATTGTTTGCGTGTTAATTGAAGTGATGGTCAAGTCTTTTTTATCTTTTGACGGCCAGCGTCGAGTTCCTCGACAGCAGGTATAATTTTCAAAAGTTTACTCACAAACTGCGAGACGAATCAGGTTCTTTTTGGAGTTTTGGCGAGAACAACAAACGCATGCGAAGCGTTCCATTTGAATTTCAATGAACTCGTTTATTTCCCTCACCCAAATATTTTTATTTACTGAACAGTTAAAACATTTACAATTAGATTCATGTATAAAAATGAACAGCTATGACATCTATTAATTAGTATTGTACCTATTATTTTAATCGTCAATCCACCTAATAGTGTATTTGAAATATCTCCACTCGTACCGCCCTCTGTTGTTAAGATGCCCAACAATACATGTTGGTTTTATCATGTTATGCAAATGGTTCCAAAATGATATCGAGAATCCTCTTAACGGGATGGGAGAGTATTCTTGTTATTAAAATGTTCTGGGACGCAAATTCCAATATCTGATTTTGAGCGTGGTTGGGTACATTCCTTTCCTCCAATGCCATTGAAAGTAGAGTTAACTCCTCCATTTCTGATTACGTACATCTTTGGACACATTTCCTTATTATTGTAATGTAGATGGCCGTTGAGCCAAATATTGGTCATAACACAGAACACTATTGAAAATTGGATTCTTAACAACATGATATTATTTGCAGACACATCCCAATCTTGTACAATCTGGTCATCCAGCTGATTCAAATGCATTATATCGCGCTACATTCCAACCAACTCAAGACTGTTACAACTCTCAAACGCCAGTTTCTACCGGAGCTGTTCCTAGATCTGCTTGGAATGGAGGCGATCCCACTAAGCCAGCTCCCCGCCCTTTCCATCCTACCGAGGATTATTCCAATAACTGCCAGTCAGTTCAAATGGAGTCTGTGAAAGATAATAATCAGAAAGATTCTAATAAGAACACCAAAGCAGTGACGAAAACATATCATACAATCAAAGATATGATATCTAGTAGATTCAAGAGTAACAAAGACAGTAGCGAAGATAAGATAGAAGAGGCCAGCTTGAATAACATCAAGGAAGAACTGCGAAGGAGTCAAAGGAACGTGAATGACGAACAAAATGATAAAAAGACAATCGATCAGGGTATTTACGGAAAATCAAGAGCAGATTCGATGCAGCAAGTTCAATATAGTCAGCATGTGATTCAGCAACATATGTTGGCACAACATGCTCAGCAACAGTTCCAAGTAAATCAACATATCAAAATCCAACAACAGAATATTTATCAACATCAATTGGCCCAAGCTAGATCACAAGAAATGTTAGCACCCAGACCAGAAGAACAGCTTTATTATCAGAACACGTATGGGTCGACACCACAGAGAGTTGCCAACAGAATCCCAGGACAGAACTATATGCAAATGCAGTCCCCTCATACTCAGGTAAGTCAATGATTGCAACTAGACAGTCAACAAGTTTGATTCACATTACAAGAGGATTTTCTACAAACGTAAATTATAGTTGTGAAGCCTCCTCAAAGCAGTATATTTAATTCTTCTGTTTTGCAGTACGGAGTAAAAGAAGGAATCCAAGACGAAAGGCGTCATCAAACCGCTCTAGAACGCAGAAGTATACAACAATTAGAACGTGAAAACCAAAAACATAAGCCGTTGGAAACAAGGCGAACTGCATCTCAACCACATCTCTCTCTAGACGACGAAGTGAAAACTGATTTAACAGACAGCAGACCCCAACCCCAAGCGGCACCATTATCAACCCGTCGTGGTTCTCATGGTAACATTGTAGATTCACAGTTACCGATAATGGATGGGAATAAAGATAGCGACGATGGAGGTTTCCTATTGAGAAACAATTCCAAGGAGGGCAGATTGAAAGGATCAAAACACGACGATGAAATTAGAGTCGAAAATTCAGTTTTGAAAAACGAAGGTAAGGTAACTGATGCTTTACAAGGTACACCGAGAAAGAAATTAGAAGGTGAGATTGGAAAAATTGAAGGTGTCTATAATGTTGGTCAAAGGTCCAAGAACGATGATGATGTCGGTAGACCTGGCAAAAAGAATATTTCCAGTTCGGCGGCCAGTTCCGATTACGACAAAACTGGTGGTCAATCTTCCTCCAATGTAGATTCCGGTCGAGGCAGTGCTGCTTATAGCAGTGGAAGAAGAGCTGGTGGTACAGATTTGAACAGTGATATTGGTGACAGCGTAACGATAAGCAGAAATGCATACCAAGATGCTTTATCTTCAGGTAAATATAATGTACCAACTATGTCCGTGTAGACTGCCATCAATCGTATCTGATGTTTTTTCAAATTCAGCTCTCAGTTGATGTTACGTAAATTGAGTGGTTCCAAATTTTCAGGTCACGATTCGGAATGGGTTGATATTGTCGAAAATGAGCTTCGCAATATTCTGGAGCCCAAGCTTCATGAACTTTCTCTCCATGCGAACAGTTCTGGAATTGCTAATTCGACGATCAGCGAAAGCATATCCTCGATGACACCACCATTACCTCCCCTATCTCCTGAAGAACAATCTTCGGCAAATGTAACTCCAAGGAATTCCACAAGATATAAACACAGCAGGTAAACATAAGCCAGAGCTACTTTGTCAATGTCAATTATAACCGACAACCATTCTCTGATCTCCATTATCATTATCAAAGAAAATGAGTAAAAAGATTGATGGTAGATCTTGAATGAAATTATTGTTCTTACAGTTTGCCATACGGGAGTAAACCGGAATACGAAAGCTACAAAACGAAGGTCCAGAATTCTCGAGAACCTATCAACAATCAAAGATGGAATGGTAATTCGTCCCAGAAGAATCGTTTCGGGAAGAAAATGGAACATAATGTCGTCTTTCGTGGCAAACAGAGTTAGTTCATCTTTCTTTCTATCAAAACTGTTCTGCTTTCTAAAATCAAAATCACTCTTATGGAGCATGTCATTTAATCATCTTTATAATCAATAACCATTATTGTGTCCTCCATTGAGGATCGAATCTTATTCGCTTCTTCCTTCATTATATATTTTGCTTTGCTTCTTCTACAAGAGAATCGTTACAGTTTACAGCTTGAAATTACTTATTTTATGAATGATTACAGTTTTTGGACTTGATACCACCGATATAACATCAACTACCACTCGATCCTTGGATTTGGAATCAATGCTGGATGGCCAAAGCGATTCAGATGGAGACATCAGTACGGCTGATGCTAGAGCAATTCGAAAACAACTAGAAGGATTAGAAGGCATGTACTCCGAAGTGTTGAAACTATTGGGTGTTAAGAAGCATACTGGTCGTTACCAGCCATCAGACCCTCGATTTAGTAAACGAAGATATGGTAGCATGTCTTCATTACCATCCAGTTCCGTGAGTAGTAGACCAATCCGTGATAAGCGAAGAGCGCACGAAGATAGAAAGAAAGTAAGGGACATTCGCGGAATAAATAAAAGATTTCAAAGACTTGAATCGCACGTCGTTACGTTGGCAAGGTCGGTGGCTCATTTATCTTCCGAAATGAGAACGCAACACATCATGATTCAGGAAATGGAAAATATAAGAGGAGAAATAGCCGCTCTCAGGACCCAAACTAACATGTTGAACGTGCGATCTCAGTCCGCTACCAGAGTGATAAACAGTTCCAAAGATTTGCCGAATTTGGCCAATCCAACGAGAGTTAAGAAATTGACGAAGTTTTTTGGAGATGAGCCGCCATTGTTGAGACTATTCTTAAGAAAATTAGGCTATGAGGTAGGTTCATCAATATTATTGTTGAAGTGATTACCTTGTCGGTCTTCATAGTTCTATTTATCTTTATTAACTGGGGGATATGCCAGTCATTGATTGAAATGAGTTTCCAAAAAAATCATTGCCAAAATTAATTAATGAAAGATGTTGAAATACAAGGTGAGGAAAAATGAAGTACCTATTTTCAACGTTAATTCATTCCATGATATAAATCAAATCAAGTAGCGCTTTCGCGATGAATGATAATTAATTAAGATAGTTGTTGTCAAAACGTTTGCGAGAAATATTAGTTCAGTTGTGAATATCATTGACCGAATAAGGTAACTGCGTGTAATAAGTCCTTACGATATATATTAGTTTGAAAAAAATCACTTTTGCATAATTTGTAAAAACAAATTTCTTTGGAGGTTGGTAGTTCTATCTCGAAGTGGACGCAATGGGCTCTGATTCAGGCCCGTTTGGTCTTTTCTTTTCTATTGAAGTAAATCCATTGTTCTGGAGCTCTTTCCAGTATCGTCCCTGTTCTGGTAGAGGTTCCTCCTTACTTCCTGGGTCTTATAGCTTAGTGTCACTTTCGCATAATTTGTAAAACCAAATTTTCTTGGAGGTTGGCGTCTTAGTTCTCTCTCGAAATGGACGCAATGGGCTCTGTTTCAGATCCTTTTGGTCTCTCCTTTTCTATTGAAGTGAATTCATTGTTCTGGAGCTCTTGCCAGTTTCGTCCTTGTTTTGGTAGAGGTTCCTCCTTACTTCCTGGGCAGTATAGTTTAGTGCCTTATTCCGCACTGTAGTTGCTTTTCATTCTCCGCTATTTCCATAAGGAATTGGAAGCAGGTATGTTCTGGCCATTCAAGCCCTTGGTCACTGCTGTTCATCTATGTTGACATCAGAAATGTTTCTGTTGATCTCTGAAATTTCTGTTAGTTGAGTAGCTAGGTGCTTGAGTGTAGTCGGGGATAATGTTTCTATCAAACGGCGAAATTCCAGTCGCTCTAAAACCACTGGATATGTTTATGGTCATTAATCTTCTCCAAATAGGAGTGAAAATGTCTGAAATCTTTCCTTGTTCAAGTTTCTTCCTAGATGGTTATCTCAGTAGGAAGATGTTCTTGGTTCCAATACTGTACAGAGAATCTGAACACAGCCTTATTCGTGGTTTTTAATTCATGTTTCTTTTCTTCAAGGCATGTTCTGGTGGTGCTTCATAAACGATCTGTATTCTGTACAATTCCCTTGCTGCTAATCTGATTGAATTTATTTCGAATTCTCGTTTATCAACGGAAGACTAAACATTCCTTCTTGAGGTATTATGCTTTAATGAAAACCATCTTTCTGCAAATCGGAAAATTCTCACTTTCAAATCATTTTCTAACTGTTGGCCTAAGACTGGTGGTCGTCCAATTGATGTTGAAGATGCTCCCGATTTTAAATGATTCTTCAATGTGCGACGAGGAATTCTGCAATGTTTTGCAACGTACCCCTGAGACTTCCCTTCTCTATTCAGCTTTACTGCCTCTTCCATATCTTATTCAGTCATCTTAGCACAGACAACCTGACATATTCTACACAAATTTCCGTAAAAATGAATCTGAACATTTTAGAAATGCGATTAAACAACTACAGAAATAAGGCCTTATCAATGTTTTGTCTGGTCTCACTATCTGTTTAGTTAGTCACTACTCCACTTTCGACGTTTTATGTGAAAAATGGATTACACAACTTTATCTATTTTCTGAGACAATAACTGTCCACATATGCTTTAATACATACGTGTAAATGGACAGTTATTGCCTGAAAAGAATGCTCAATAAAACAGCTATATGTTTATAATTTGAGGGATGAAAATTGACTGGAAAACACTTGTTGCATTTACGATCGATGTGTGATATTTCGTTGGCGGTGGAACGCTCCTGAACTAATATAGTGTGCAATGAAATCAACTGATGGCAGCACAAGTGTCGCAATTTAAATGTTTGTTTCGAAAAATGGGGTTGGGTCTTATTCATAGATCTTATAGTACATAGACTACGCCTTGTCTATTCTTCCGCATAGCGATCTGTGTGCCAACATCTGGAGTAATTTACTTAAGTTACATAAGTCATTCTGAACTTGTCAGTCGGCGACATACAGTCCTAGACCTCAATCAATCAATCAAAATGGGGGCGGACAAGTCCAAAGCACTTAGACCGCTTGCTTGGGTTCATTGTGCGCCCCTTCATACAAGACTCAGTTCAGCAGGCGTCTGTCTTTTCAGTAGCCCCCTCGCAGAGCCCGGTGGTCGATGAAGGTACCTAGAGAACCCCGTTTGGCCAATTCATCGGCCACTTCATTTCTTTTCACGCTATTGATCGAGTACTAGTTAAAGTTGGTTCCTTGTAGCTAATATGGCCAGGATCTCCCTGCATACCAAACCAAACCTAGAAGTCACTTCATGGGACTGAAGTGCACCCAGGGCTGGTAGGCCCTGCTGGTGTGCAGATATATAGCCACCTACTTCGGTAGTTTAGAATCAGGTTTTCCAGGCCACAGGTCCGGTTTGCACAGACCTTGACCTGGAAAACCGTTACGTGAGCATCCAGGGGAACTGAAAGCTTTCTTCTGAGTGTGCACGAGTAGACTCCGGCCTCGCTAGATTCGCCATGTACCCGCCCGTAAACCACACTAGTCTCCCTGGGGGAAGTGGTACGCAGTCTTTGTTCTCCCAGTCCATCCTCTGCGTTATGATAACGTTTGGTGTTTAAAATCTGACCTCAGGCGCTATCGCATGCTGCTTCAATAGGAGGATCGGGCAGCTTCTAACAACCTTAGACCTACTAGAAGGGGTCTATGCGTATAGCCACCACCCTCTACATAAACTACTGAAAACAAAACATTTCACATTTGGTTTATAGATTTCCTCTGAACCAACGTCTTATTTTACAGATATTATGACTTTAGTTTGCTCCATATATTCTATTTAATGCTCAATATTGGCATTACTGTCCCAACATATATATCTTTCGTCTCTAATATGGAAGGAATGCGATGAGGTCATCTACCAGACCATACATTGGCGCCGGGCACCACGATGGTATAATTGAATGTATGATTCTGACAATCTACTGCAACCTGCAACATTTGGAATGCGCGAATGACGCACATGTGCAGTAGCTGCATTCTACAGACTTTCCATCTATCTTACACTTGCTGTATCCTCTTTTAGGCGATAATAGGACCCTGGCAATATGGGAGTATTGAATGTATGGTTTGCTCTTGCTGATACTGTCATTCCCTGGACAAATTTCTTCATTACTCTAGTTCTAACTTGTATGATTTATATATAAATTAATATCCCATGTTCTGCTTATGTGAAGTTTTACAAATTGACACGTCGTGGTATATGATCTCACATTGATGGTGACATTTTAAAAAAAAGCCGAAAAAATACTAAATTACGATATTGGTATTTTACTCGCTAGTTACAGCTTAACTTCATGTACCCTCTAATCTTCGACCTGTTTGGAATGTGAATTTTCAAATGGGCTATAAGACTAATTCTTCTGGCCTTCCTCTAAATTGTTTTCTAAGACATTCCTCACTAACACACCAAATTATTTCAGAAATATGCAAATGTATTCGAAAACGAGCGAGTGGGAATGGTGGAGCTTCCCTACATGACTGAAGAGAGGCTGCAAAAGATGGGTGTCCCGTTGGGACCGAGATTAAGGATAATGCAAGAAGCTCAGATATCTGTTTGTAAAGAAAACACCCTGTGTATAGTTTGATTATTACATTGTATACGAATTCATTTCATAGCAATTTAAGTCAATATGGCGGCTCAAGAAAAGACCTTGGAAAATAATTAAATTAAGTTATACTTACTTTCCGTACTTAGGAAAATCTCAATATACAGTTAATAATTATTTTTTTATTAAAGATTATATTATATTGTAAATACTTTCTTACCTACATTTAATGCCAATAATGCCAAAGAATAATTCCTTCTTCACACGTTTTTCTATATATACTGCAGCAGTAGCAAAACTAGATCTTATGTGATTTATTTATTATGTACAAATATTACATACTGGATCAGCTGTCAACATATTGGTAATTAGTATTTTTATATTGATAATTTTGCAGCTACTGCATACCCATATATTTTGTAATATCTCTATTTTTTAATAAAATATTTAGCATGTAACTGAAAAAAATATTTGTCTCTCATTTTCACATAGCCCATACAAAAAACACAGGAAATAAAAGAATTTCATTGAATGATCGTCGATCTCCTACAGGATTAAACGTGTAAGAAATCCTAGCCCCTACCATATATTTCTAAATTATCAATTAAATGTTGTCCGCGGGCTTCGCCCGCCTGGAGGAACAGCTTCTACCCGTAAAAAAAAGCATCGCCAAGTTTCAATACGTAATAATAGTATATTCCACAACAAGTTTGGAATGCCTCATATTCTTGACAGTTGAATATGCATTTCAAACGTGTTAATAGACTATACTTTCTCTACCAAGCTTTTATTAATTAATAATAATAATTTTATCAAACTTACTATTCCGCAAACAGTGCAAACTGTCACTTGAAACGATGAACGTAATAAACTCGAGGGGCATGAATATCAATATGTAACCATAGCAACTGGAATAAAGATCGTCATATGAACGCTGTATTCAATGACAAGGCGTGGATCGAGATATGTAATTGCTTCAAGAAAGTAGCTAAGTCGTTTCCGATTAGTCGAAAACTGATGCAGAATATATATTCCGATGCAGCATGTTAGCTACTCGTCGCCTTAATGACTGGCTAACTTGCTCATCAAGAACACCGGGCTTGTTACGATGGTCCAAAAAATAAAAATCCAAAGGATTTATATCTGGGGATCGGGGTGGCCAAAACGGTGCACTTTCCCTCCCAATCCAGCGATTTGGAAACGCATTATCCCGAAGAATTACAGCAAAATGAGGAGGGGCTTCATCGTGCATCAACCAGAAGGAACATCTCATTGCTAAAGATAAATCTTGTAGGAGTTCAGGTAACACATTAATAAGAAAATGCAGATAGGATTCACCGTCCAATCGATTTGGGAGAAAATATTGTCCAATCAAATAGTCACCAAAAATTCGCACCCACACATTATCAGAAAACGTTACCTGATGTCTTATTTTCAATATGACATGCGGATTTTCTTGTACCCAAACTTGGTTATTGTGAAAGTTGGTAATCCGGCTCTTGAGAAACTTGCCTCATCCGTAAACAATTATATTTAAAGAATTTTGTCGATTTATATGAACACAAATTAGATAGACAGAACGTGATAAATTAATTTAATCTCAAACTGACTTCATGAATTTAATCTGTTTCAATACTAACAAACAGGATACTAATTAATTTCGAAAAATGATATGATCTGAGGAAAAAAGTTGGATTAAAAGTAAACTTGCCTTGGCTAGAAAACTACTTATAACTTTATAGAGATATTATCTCAACTTCAATGAAAAAGAAATTGAAAATAATTTAATTACTTTAAATGTGAAATCTAGGTAAAATATATATGACTAGAATTAATACAAACAATGGATTATTCCTCAGGGATTACCGAACAAGTATGTGGTGAAGATTTTTCTTTTTTCTAAATGTAATTAATTTTTATCAGATCATTGAAATGGGAGCCACCCTACATGCAAATCTTAGGAAATAGGTTTATTTTAGAACACCGGGACAGACCTCGCCCATACATTTTTAAAGCGACCTGTAAAAATAATGCCTGATGGTTCTTTTCAACTTCACGTGATTCTCCCCTGACTGAGGGGAAAGTTCCACTGGATAACTTAGCTAAGCATACTTCCTTGTTGGCCAAGAAATCAGTGCCCCCGGATACGAAATATCGAGTTACGCGACACTGTCTGACATCTTGTTTGTTCTATCAAGATATAATAATTTGAAAAACTTATTTCGAATTAAATTGAATTATTTCAAGAGACCCATGAGTAATAAATTTCTGGATTATTACATCACTTCAGCCTAAGCTCCTACTCGTCCCCCATACGCTTTTCTGGGCTTATTGAAGCTACCAAAAGTACTAAAATTCCTCTTCAAAGTATTCAAATAGGAATTGAATGGGGTTGAGGTCTCTCGGGGTGGTGTTCTGAATATCGTTCATATGAATTTTGCTACTTTCTATTAACACTATAATAAATCTGAAGCATATCTCGTTTTTCTGAATTAGAATTTTTGATCTTACGAATTAAAAAAAAGTTAAAGTATCATGTTTTGATGAGCGAGGGCGATTTTCTGTTTTTTAATAAGACTTAAACACTTCAGTTATAATTACTTTTTATTAAATTTGAATATAGAATATATTTTACAGAAAATTTTTATTTTTGACATCGAAGCTTTTGAAAATCAAAAATTGACCATAGCTTTCAGAGAGCCGAAAAGTGACAAAAAATTAAACAAAAAATTCAAGTGCGTACTTTCTGAAAGACGAAACATCGCATCCACAATTTGATAGCACCATCTTGTACGCTATAGAAAGTGGTAACGAGAAAGTGTCATTCGTTTTGAAATATATGTTTCAATAACGCAAGAAATCGCACTGGAACCATGCCAATCTTCTCGGTATTATTCTAACTTCTAATCGAACTCTGAAACTGTACTATTCGCACCGTCGATTTGCCGAATCATCAGGTTCGGGCTAGTCATGCTCTTGGCAATAGTTTTCGATAATAAAAAAGGTATAGATTCAATTAGTCATAGCCTGTATTCAATTAGTGAGAAATTAGTTGATTACAACAGCGTAAATCAAACATTTATTCTTTTGTTTTTATGGCAAGCAGGTGATAACAACGTTGTTTCCTTTATTATGTTGAAATTGGAGTGTGTCATAATATGCGTAATTTTTCCTTTCAATGAACACTCAACTGTTTGCAGTCTACCTAGGCGCAGGAAGTGTGTTCAATCATTCACTGATATCAAATGGAAATAACCTATTTATTACGCCGTTTCGCATCATTTCAGATACATGAACTCCAACAGGTGCAGTGCTGCCGAGTACATAAATATAGATATTCCCATCGTACACAACGATCCCTTTTCATCTGTTTTGAGAATGGTTGGATCAGACCCGTTTTTATGAAATATTTTATTCAACAATCGGAAGACAGCAGGGATCGTTAACACATTCACTGCTAAGGCGGACACCGGTGTAGTCCAGTCAAATGAGACAAATAATGGCCAAAATAAAGAGAAGTCGAGTCGCTGGGTTTTTACCAGTGGCGGCTCGTGAGCTCTGAAAGAGGGTGGACACAAGGAAACATCGCTAATTTGGCTTAAAATAGTGTCACATATCCTTTGCAATAAAAGTTCTGTTATCTCCATTCGGTCGTTTTGTTCCTAGCAGGTTCTTCATTATTGCGTTCTTGATTGTCATTGTCAGTACAATTTCTAATTCCAATAATTTGCTGTTGGAATTGTTCAATTGCCTTTTGCAGTTGAGCCCTGTTAATCCCGCCGCATTTGAGTCTGATTAAATAATATTTCAACATGTGCCATAATGAAATGAAATATTTTATTCAACAATCGGGAGACAGCAGGGATCGTTAACACATTCACTGCCAAGGCGGACACCGGTGTAGTCCAGTCAAATGAGACAAATAATGGCCAAAATAAAGAGAAGTCGAGTCGCTGGGTTTTTACCAGTGGCGGCTCGTGAGCTCTGAAAGAGGGTGGACACAAGGAAACATCGCTAATTTGGCTTAAAATAGTGTCACATATCCTTTGCAATAAAAGTTCTGTTATCTCCATTCGGTCGTTTTGTTCCTAGCAGGTTCTTCATTATTGCGTTCTTGATTGTCATTGTCAGTACAATTTCTAATTCCAATAATTTGCTGTTGGAATTGTTCAATTGCCTTTTGCAGTTGAGCCCTGTTAATCCCGCCGCATTTGAGTCTGATTAAATAATATTTCAACATGTGCCATAATGAAATGAAATATTTTATTCAACAATCGGGAGACAGCAGGGATCGTTAACACATTCACTGCCAAGGCGGACACCGGTGTAGTCCAGTCAAATGAGACAAATAATGGCCAAAATAAAGAGAAGTCGAGTCGCTGGGTTTTTACCAGTGGCGGCTCGTGAGCTCTGAAAGAGGGTGGACACAAGGAAACATCGCTAATTTGGCTTAAAATAGTGTCACATATCCTTTGCAATAAAAGTTCTGTTATCTCCATTCGGTCGTTTTTTTCCTAGCAGGTTCTTCATTATTGGGTTCTTGATTGTCATTGTCAGTACAATTTCTAATTCCAATAATTTGCTGTTGAAATTGTTCAATTGCCTTTTGCAGTTGAGCACTGTCAATCCCGCCGCATTTGAGTCTGATCAAATAATATTTCAACATGTGACATGATGAAATTAAATATTTTCAACCAGTAGAAATTCCGGACAATTCAAATGTTTCAATAAGCCACTTGCTTCACTAATAGTAACTGAAACCATCCGATCTTCGTCAATAATTTTGCCTAATCGTACTTTGACAAAATCCTGGTGTTCAAATAATGTGTTCACAGTTTTTTGTAAATCCAGCGTGTAGGAACAACACGTGGTAATCTACGTTTCACTATTTCATCAAGAATTACCGTTCGTTTTGGCGATCGAGAAAAAAAGGTTGAAAATGACGGCAAATTTGCAGAGTTCCTTTTTTATTGCACTGTGCCGCTCGTTCAGTAATTAAATTAAATTCATGCACGTAACAGTGAATATAATGTAGAAATGTACTTTTGATAATGACTTGGACACCATTTGTCTTACCACTCATCATGGACGCCCCATCGTAACTTTGAGCGATAAGTTTATTGTTATCAGACCGAGACGGAGAATTTAAAATAGTTTGCAATTGATTCAGCAACGTTTTTGCTAATACATCAGCGTTGTGTCCACCCGGCTTAAAAAAAAGGCGTTCAAAAATTTGTCCGTCAAACACGTATCGAATAATAACGATATGTTTTAAATCATTCGACCCTTGTTTATTTCACGCACTAACCTCTTTCTTAAAAATTATTCACACAAACAAAATCAGGAATAGGCCTTCCTTTCTTCTCAATTAAGAGTTTTTCCTCGAATAGTAGCGGGTTTTTCAAAAGATTTTGCACACCTCTCTACTGCGACCTTTGGAGTGCCCTCATGTTATGTTAGATTTCTCTGCCTAGACCAATCTTTATCACTGGATTTCATCGTCTGTTATTGGGAAGATTGCAGATTTTCCTTCCCGTCGAAAACCTTAGCCTTGTTAGACCTTCGCAGTGGCACAGTATGTGTGCTGAGGAAAAATTTTCTTGGCAGAACCTACATAATATGGTTGTGCCTGCCAGTCCGATGTTTTTCATGTGTTTGTTGAGTCTACAATGCCCTGTCAGTGATCCAACCATGATCTTGGTTGATCGCCTATTCTGGCTTAGTAAGTACTCCCTGAATTTTGGATATCGTTCTTTAATAAACTCTTTGGTCTTTCTCATTCCCGGCGCATTGATCCACCATTGTCGAGATTGCCTTTTCATCCAAGTACTGTTACATGATTTTCCTAGTGTTTATGCTATACTACGTAATTGTGTTCCTTCTCGGGCTAGTCAATCAATATCTTCATTGCCTTTGTAACCTGTGTGACCCGACAGTCTGAAAGACAGTCTGATTTGACTGCCCAACTTTGATGGGTTTTTAAGCAATCATAGACGAGTTTGGGATAACCTTTCATGGAGTTGATTGCTTTTATAGCCGTTCGGCTGTCAGAGTATATGGCTATGGCTTTTTCCTTAAGCTCTTGCCTCACTCACTCTTTGGCACATTGATGTATTACTGCAAGTTCAGCATGAAGCTAATCTCAGTGAGACTCTTGTCTTCGGGTTTGCATTAATTTTTTTTAGTTGGAGTTAATATGGTTTTATATCACAATCAATTGAACATGTATGTACTACCAGTTTCGAGGTCTATAATTGCACCTCATCCTCAGGTTTATATAAGAAACGGAATCGTTATAAATAAATTTTCTGACCCAGGTCATGTTTCCAATACGAACTTCAAGAATCTTCTTGAATTTCATATTAGAAACATGTATATCTCATTATAGTAATACATAATTATGATTTACATAAGCTCGTAATCATTAACAATGGTCTACATGATCTGGTACAGAATGATCTTCATAATTCAGGAAATTTAATCCTATATCTCTTAATATACCTACACGAAATGGTCAGTTAGGCAAAGAAACTTTAAACCTGCTTATACTTACCCAGAACATTCCTTAGTCAGTTCTATTGAAATATATAAGAACCGGGATGCTATCATTGAATAAGTACTGTCAAGAGTAATTGCCAACCATAGTAATACTCTAACCTACAATCCTTACTTCAAAGCGATTGAACTTTAGATGAATGTGCGTGAATAGTTGTTCTATATATCTATATATATTATATTGAATAATTGGTAATGTTAATGTCTAAAATATATGAATTGTGTATTAGAAAAGACACTACACATTAATTATCTATAGTTAAAGACGACATATCGCGAGGACGAGGATAAACAGACTGGGTACCTACATTTTTGGATGTATTATTAGGTACAAAAATTATGAGAGGCCATTGTGTATACAGAAACTTGAAGAATTGATATTCTCCAAGTATTCCTGTGTAAAGAGTAAGTAAGAGCACTGGCAACGCTGTACAGGTTGTATTCTCACATGTATCTATTCCTCAATAATGCGACGACGACCTTCAGCGAACATGAACGTATCGCGATGAAACAATTTTAATCCTATAATATTGCAGTATTGGCGTTGGCTTAGCGGTATAGATGCCAGTGTTTTACAATTAATATTAACTAATTAATTCAAATACAGTATACAGTTCCGATAAATTTTCGCGGGTGCATCCGGTATGTGATGGCTTATGCAAATAATAACATGCCACAACCTGTGAAAGTAGAAAGACAAGGAATGTAAGTAAATAAATAAATAACATAGATTCCAGACTATGGTTATTGTAGGATTTGTAAAATTTTTTCAGTTGGGTCCAGATATGTCTTTTCCACAACAGACACTTTCCGACAGATCGAAAAACGTACGAAGTTAGATTTCCTCTGATAGGAGCGGTAAGTTTCGATTTTTGTTATTAGAAAACACTTACGACGTTCCTGTGCATTATTTCATTCAATCTAACCGTGTCATGTTCTCAGAAAGTTTGGATTTACATATCTATTCTCTATCGATCAACTCGCTATTTCGTAAAACATTTTGTTTATTCATAACGGAACATAAACATCTTACAAAGGATTAGAAGTAATATTTCCAATGAATTCTGAATGAAGTTGGATTTACTTAAGCCGATGTTAGATATTGCGATAAATTGTGGAAATAAAACTCGAATAAAACCCAAAATTTACACTTCAATCACAGGCATAGTTTTGAATGGTTGAAAAGAATTTTTTTCGCGTAAAATTAAAAGGTAACTAGTAAAAAAGTAAATAAAGAGTGATAAAAAGAAAAATAAAGTAAAGACGTAATAATAAATTATGAAATATGGAGATAAATCTGAATTTAATAAATTATTGCTTTTTTGCTTATATATTTCCATCCATTTTAAATTATCCAGATATTTGTCGGTACTGTGTTTCAAAAGTGATAAGCTTTCTTGAAAAATGATGTGACCTGTATATAAAATATGTCCATCTAACGCTGATTTTAAGCATAATTTTTTTTTATATGAGCTAAATGTTCCTTCTAGCTTAGGCCAAATAGCATTTTGAACACGACTCACAATTGATTTTGTAAATGAATTCGGTAAATACCTTATTGAATGATGTCCCTATGAGCAGATTTCCAGGAATTCTTAAAATCATGTGCTACTGTAATCTCCGATAATTTAAAATACAAACTTGGACTTTCGAATCCTAATCTTTCTAAACTTTATTGCTTGACTAAAATTCATAAATCAGGTAATTCCATGAGACCAATCATTTCAAACATTAATTGTCGCATGTATAACATTAGTCGAGGAAATAAAGCATTCCACATTCCAAACCCGGCAGTTGGATGGATTGAGATGCGGTTTTCTGCATTCGATTCAAAAAGTGATTTAGAAAATTTGTCGGGTATATTTTTTGGCGGAAAAAATTTCTACATCCAAAAAATACATTTTTCTGAGTACACTTTTTGAGGTGAAGGAAAAAAACGAACTCGATTCGATTTTTCGGGAGTTTTTGTGGTCGCTGAACACGAATATGCTATCAAGAAATTCCCTGAGGTCCCTTTGGACCTCCCCCGGGGTAACCGAGTGTCTTGATGCCGTAGATATCGATGAAATTAATTTAAAAATTTTTAATGTTTGTTAACTGTTCAAAACATGATATAAAGGTTGCTGGTGGTGATTACGACCTGAAAAAACTCTTCTGCAATACCTGGTGTACCCTGAGTCCGGGTTACCACGGCATTTTCTAGAAACTAGTTAATTTTTCTTAATTAAATATAACAAATTCTAAGTCTCGAGGTTTTCAAAGACGGCGATCACAACTATCACACTCGCAATATTGTGCAAATTACCTGGGGTGTTTCCGGGTCCCTGGAGCCTCTATATCTACGACATCTTCTAGGAATTTGTTAATTTTTCTTAGTTAAATGTTTTGACAGTTGACCTGGCTCATATATTTTATTATTTTCATGTTTTATTGTGAATCCATTGTATTTATGATTATATCATCAGGTTCTAGATAGTCATGTTAAGTAAATAATGAAATATTAGATATACAAATAACATCAAGATAGCAGGTATCAACTCTTGTTTACCATTTCAAAATATTGCTACTCTATTAATTCAAATAAATTACGTTCAATTTGCCAAGGATTAATCAACTATGAAAGAGTTCACAGTTTGGATACACTATATATAAGAAACATTGTTTATTTTCCAAGAATTTTTCATTAAGCATATGTGTCCGGAAACAAAGAATTGTGCTAACAAAAGATGGTTAGTGATCTATGAATCAATTAATTTTCTATATGAGTCGGTTCATTGTGCATTATAAGGTACCTATTCCAATTTTGCGACAACTACCTACGCATGTGAAATCGCAGTTTTTCATTAAATGAAGTAACGGTGACCTGTTAAACTGACTATTCATTTCACACATTTCACATTTTGACGACAAAAATTGAGGAAAACGATCAATAATGAAATCAATCGATCACTGACTTCCCCTCACTTTTATAAGGAATATAATATAATAATTCGAACACTTTTGCGTCTTATAAGAACAAAAACTATATTGGAAATGATTTAGAAACAGCTTATAATGGATATGAAACCCTTGATAAGTTACGAATAAAATTTCCCGTAATAATTACGATACATATCATCAGAACAACCTATTCGTCATATGGTATTTCTACGACTGGCGATGCACGTCAATCATATCTCGCATCGGCAGTCAATTTAAAAAAATACGTAGAAAAAGGAAACCCACATATGTGTTTATAAAATATAAGCCTAAGCATAATCTTCAATCATGATAAATAATTAAATACATTACAATAATGACAAGAAATAATAAATTAATGTAAAATTACAATAATTGTTTTTTAAGACCGCCATTTTTTTTAAGCACTGAATAACTCTGTCATACACTCCTCTCGAAACGGACCTCCGAAGTTCATCTGAACTTAAATTAGTAAACACATCGTGAACACTGTTCAATAATTCCTCTCTAGTTTTGTACAGGCCTAGAGTACACTAGTTCTCTTATACGGCACCAGAGGTGGAAATCCAAGGCCGTCAAATCGGATGATTTGGGTGGCCAATTCCAGGGTTCCCGTGGGCCAATCCACCGAACATCAAGTACAGTACAGTTATAGTGGAATGTGCTGGAGCACCATCCAGCTGATACCAACTATTTACTCTGTCACGTGGAGGTAGAGCGTTTAGGAAATCACTAACAAACCTTCTGAGTATCTCCAGATATCTAACCTCATTCAAATTCTCATCGTACACTTGATATTCCACTCTATTGTTCATAATTGAACAAAAAACATTAAAACTGGAGTGGTTCTGGTGATTGTGTTCCCTAATGAAATGTGGATTATCTTGTGCCCAGTAGTGATTATTTCGGCGATTTATAATTCCTTTCCTGCTGAATTTGGATTCATCAGTTCACATAATCTTATGACCATGAACTTGCAAAAGTTGACTCGTCTTGCTTCATCACCAAGACGTAATCCGTGAACCGTTATCTCAGGGAAAGGATGCATTTCATGTTTCCTTGATATTCTGTGGATCGATGCTCTTGAAATACCCAAGTCCAGCACTGCTTCTGAAGTTGAAAAAAATCAACACATTCACCTCAATATCTTCATTATCTGTTACTGGCTTTAGGTGTTTTCGAGTTGTCCTTGCGCTCCCAGTTGCCATAAACGGAGCTTCGATTCTTGCGAATTTTCCGGGAGTCATTGTTGATAGGTCTGGATATCGTTCGTTAGATAATCTGCATGTTCGTCTACATTCACCAAGCGTTTAAAATAAATTTAGCAAATCGTTATTGGAATATTCTCCTGTATGAAACTGTACTTGAGAAAGGTAACAAAATCACTAGAACTGGAAGTAGCTCACGAATCTGTGAGCTGATACTGCTTTGACATAAAATCAACATTGTTTCAATTCCTGTCAACATCAAAGCTTACTAGGTAGAACTACTTTCTGCATTTTCCAACAAAATTAAGATATCTAAGAAAAAATTGAAAATATTATAGGGAAACTAATCATGAAATTTTCTCAGGAATCCAAAAATGGAATAACATACCGGGTGTTCCATTTAAAATAAGGAAGTTATTGGCGACGGTACAACCGGAAGTGGTATGACCTTGAAAATATTTTCAAATGGATGATAATCTTGAGTAACCCGTATCCTACGTATAGTGAGGGAAGTAATAGTCTGGATCGATTCAGAAAGGCTTAAAATCGATATTTCCGCGGAAATCAGGAAAAAATTTTATCCGATTACAATAATTCCCTTATACTACGTATAGTGAGAGAAGTAAAAAGATATGAGTTATCACGATGGAGAATGGAATTCCACAGATAATATTAATGTTTGTTTTGTTTCATATACTGGTAAAACTTTTAATTCAAATGCCTTACATTTTCATTGAACTGATGATCATTTTATGTACAACTTCGAATTTTTGTATTATATTAATTCATGCACGTTGTTTTCTTATATGTTACAGATTCTATCCTTATTGACTCTATATGTGATTAGTAATATTCTATGGAACGACTACTCAAGAAGTCCGTTCTACTTAACTATAGTGTTCTTTCTTACTATAGCAAGCGTTTCCTATGGATTATACTATGGATTACACATCGTGAGTGAATACAATTTATATGTTTATATCTTTCTGTGATTCCCAATTCTGATAATTTAAGATACGAATCAATGAAAATCAATTTAGGTCAACATTTCCTCATTGTCATAGTAAGTTACAGTCAAACACTTACCAAGGAAAATGTGGTAGATTATAATCGATATTTAGGAGAGACCTTAAAATACTCGTAGGTATATGCTGCTCCATTGATAAGCAAAACCAGGACCGTGTTGAGGTAATTCAGTTGAAAATTTTAGAACGAACCAACGATTTTGAATGTAGTATCTAGATTTTTTTATGTGTGCTATAATTTTGCAAGTTAATTAGTTCTATTACTAACAAACCTGAAATCTAAAAGCCCCTCATTGACGTTTCCTAGGTTGTGCCAACAGTTTGAAGAACTCCTTTTTGTTGACTGGTACAAAAAATAATCTGCTTTCAACAACAACATTGATACTAGTTCGAAAGGCTTCTTCTTCTTGAATCTTCTCACTAGGTCCGTGTTGTGGAGAAGATGAATTACCTCCGCATTCATGAGCTACAGAAGTCTTTCTTTGTGGAAAATTTCTAAATGTCGCTGTCTACCAAGTCTATTTTCAGGTCCCTATAAATTTCGTTATTTCTAATGTATCAAGGCGCATGGTCGATGCTTCTATATTCACTACACAGGCTGTCCGGATAAGACTACGGAGTGGCTGTATCTCGTCAATGGTATGGCCTAGGTTTGGGAAAAAAATCCTCATAAATAAAGTGGGCAAGAGAAATGGCTGGAATTATTTATAAGTTTGTAATTCAATAGCTAGGAGGCGTAACTGCTATGAAGAAACATAAAATTCACGCTATCTCGGAAAGTTAGACGATGAGCTATAACTTCGAAAACATCATTTGATAGCTTGGGTAATACCGCATCATTTTGCTTGCCGAAATTTTTTCGCATCTGTCATGAGAGAGGGAAGCCAATGTATTTTTCAATATTTACATTTAAATATCTCTTGAACCATTCAACCGATTTAAATATTTTTGATCTCATTTGACAGAGCATTTTATGATCTTTTGAAATCGTTTAGTTGAAAACATATAAATTAGAAGGCGTTATCTGCAGCGATTACACATTTTTGTGATTTTTGTAGAAAAGATAAATGGAACGGTGCTATTTTCTTGACAGACTCGCAGCCATCATAAACAGAGCTAAATTTTAGTGGAAACCGCATCGCAATATCTCCATCCGTTCTTGATTTATAGGAGGACGTAATGTGTTTCCCATTGCTAATCCTTCTTGAGTTGTATACACATTGTTATTGAATTGAAAATAATTCTGGGAAGGACATAATTCGAGAGTGCTTGATATTTCTTATGTTATAACAATGTTTGAATTTTTTTTTCCAAGATACTTTGAATTATCAGTAATGTTTGCCCCGGATGTATACTAGAAAAGAGGTTAGTGATATCAAACGATATAAATTTACTATTGGATGGTAAGGTAAAATCTTTAATTTCGTTGACCAGATTGTTATAACTTTTTATGCCAAATTTCGGTTTAAATTTACAATGTTCTAAGATTTGTAGTAATTTTTTTATAAATTCTTAGACGGAGCGTCGTAGTAACTGACTATTGTTCTTATAGGAGAGGAAAATCTTTTATGTAATTTAATCAACTCATCTTCTCCTTCTTAATCTTAATTTTAATATTTAAAGAATAAACCATAGTTTGTAAAAGCATTGTTTGGTAAAGCCACCGTATGGTGAAAGATGTCACGTTTTGTTTGATAAAAACGAAGTTTGCGAAAATTTATCAAAAGTGAATTTTTTATTAAAACTATAGATATGAATATTCAATAAGTAAGCACCAAAACCACCCAAAAAAAAACTCTCGTAATGTCTTATTTCATTTTGGCTAGTGTAACAACTGTTTGTATTATTTGATCATTATTATTGATTTCAGGGAGACAGAAAACAATATACGCCGTGGTTGATATTAAAAACTGTTGAGATACTCACCATCTTTGGAGCTTTGATTAATTGTCTTGTAGACTCTCGATGTAGATCCAATGTGAGTTATATAATACTCGGATTTTTTGTAATGGGTAAGTCATAGCATACTAGAAATTATAGGCAGATCGGGTCGTGAAGTCACTAAGTTAGCTGTATTAAATACCTCGAGAACTCCGATGATTCCTTGGTTTATTTCAAAAACTTTAGCATTTATTGCCACAAAAATTCTGTGATAAATAGCTCCGAAAGAAAATAACATATAAATTTATTATTATTATTTATTTGAATGAATAATGTGGAGTTAAGTTGCTCTGTCAATGTGTAAAACAAAATTCGGCATTTTCCAAACACCTGTTTTCGATTTGTTTATGCATTGTTAAATTAACAATATTCAATCAACTCAATGTTTATTAAGCAAACTTTCTCGAAAAACGTGACCTGAATTAAGTTGAATTACTACTTTCATATGAACATGATTCGGTCTATTTTGAATTCAGTTTAAAGCGAAAATTCAAACTTGATATCAAATAAATTTAGATAAAAGCTGTTCACGTTAAGAAAGAAATGACGTCATAGCTCAAGGTCAGCCATTGTTGTCAGGTTGGGCAGGCTTTCAATATTTTTGAATAAAACTATTTGATTCAATTAAATATATTACAAACAAATTTACTTATTATGTCAAATAATACAAATTATTTGTAATTGAGGTTATTTATTGCACAAGCACATCAAAATAAGTATTAGTTCACTGCCTCAAACGTCAAACACTATAGTTCCTTTAAACATCGAAAATTAACCATAACACAATTATTTGCTTCATGAGTATGTCGAGTAGTCTCTGCCCATATTCCTGATGTTGTTTTTCTTAGCCTCCTTCCCCATAGCCACTGATTTTCCTCTCGAACTACCACCCGTGCCAAAGGGATCCCTGTAGTAATTCTCAGTTATACCCCAGATGTATTCAAAAGGGTTAAAAATGTAATATTAAGGAAGGGGGTAGACGAAGCACTTCGTTGGCCATATTTTATCCATTTTTAACAAGATCGACAACAATGGTTTCAAGGTGTTATCATAATGTAGGTATATTATTCCTACTAAACCATTCTTGTGTATTACAATTCTTGAGGTTGTTTGTTGGCAGCTTATTCATTACCCACAACTATAGTGGTGGTTCTTCTAAATTCTCTGAAACATGAAATTCAGACCGATTTAGGAAGTTGTTTTAATACATTTCACCATGATAATCGACATCCTTTGTTTCTGAAGAAAATATTAGTTCCGCACTAGGAATCGAGCCTGCTGCACAACCAGCATAAAGTACTACAATATACAATCTACACCACCAACTTTCATCGTGATAGCCGTTTTTATGCTAGAATCTTGTCCGACAGTAAAAACTATACCTTTTGCAATTACACCGAACACGACTTAGATATACGTGGATTTGCAGTTCTGTTAAGAATAATTGTTCCTGTACTTCTGAAGCTTGATTTATCAACATTTAGATTCACAACAAATTATGAACTGTCAAGTCAATTTAATAATACAGTTCATATCGGCAACTCTGTAATGTGTTACCAACTGTTAATGGAATATACCTAGTTTGACGAAGATAGCGTTATTTAAGGAAATTGTTGAAGTGAATTGGTTCTAGAAATAACCAACAATGACGTAATTTTTTTCTTGAAGCGTTTAGGTACTCATAAGCCACAATGATATTCGAGAAGCCAAATACGTATAGCGGTAATTGAGTTGCCATTTCCGGTAGATAATAATTGTTAAGCCCAATTTAAGCACTGTATAAATAAAATATGTAGTCATCTGCTTTTGGAGGTCATCAAATTAATATTTTATGAATTATTTTCAGCTTTAAATGTGGCCCAATTTTATAAGATAGTAAGGAAATATTTAGAAGCTAACATCAATCCTATCGAGGCAGATTATAACGTCTACGAGTTTCCACCAGGATAAATTCGCAAGATGAAGATTTAGATTTTAAGCATTTTATATTGTACGATAATAAAGACTAATTTTTAATATATTAACTTTATTTGTGCTCCATTCTCTTAATATTTTCCTTTCGCATGTATACAAGGGATGGATTTTGAGATAATAACTTTTTATCTTGCTTTTCTTATTTCATCAATTCCAAAGGTATTACAGTATGTTTCATTTTGTGTCTTAGATTGTTGATAAAGGAAACATACGATGTTTAAATCCAAGGAACCTTCAATTTCGTTTTTAACAGCAAAATTCAGTTGTATTTACTCAGTCCTAGTGCAATTGGCAGGAGAACATGTATGTTCAATTGTTCTTCCCATTCCCATATTAGGGATAGAGAATCTATTCATTATAGATACTGTTAGGGTTGGTTAAATTATATGCATTATGTCAATTTTGACAACTTTGTAAAAGAAGTTTATTGCCAATTATTTACGTCTAAAAACCAAAAGTACATCCTTTAATATTTTGACTTCACAACGTATGTCAACTCAAAAACATTGAATCTTGATCACCCTGTTTTTACTCTTAAACAAATGAGGCGTCGGTAGATCCCTTTCATTCAGTGTATAGCGATGTATCTTACACTCGGCCATCCTGTAGAATTCCCGCAATTCTGTAAAACCCAGAAAGAAATTAGCTCAACAACAAAACTTGTCGCTCACATCAATTCGAAATTGAACTCAACTTGTAAAATATTGAGTTACTTTCAACTCAAAACCTAAGAGTTTCTATCAACTCAGAACCTAAGAGTTTCTTTCAACTCAAAACCTAAGAGTTTCTTTCAACTCAAGCTAAAATTTTCTTTCAACTCAAAACCTAACAGTTTCTTTCAATTCAAAACCTAAGAGTTTGTCCAACTCAGAGCCTAAGAGTTCCTTTCTACTCAAAACCTAAAAAAATTTTTCAACTCAAAACTCAAGAGTTCCTTTCAACTCAAAACCTAAGAGTTCTTTTCAACTCAAAACCTAAGAGTTTCTTTCAACTGAAGCTAACATTTTCTTTCAACTCAAGACCTGACAGTTTCTTTCAATTCAAAACCTAACAGATTGTTTCAACTCAGAACCTAAGAGTTCCTTGCTACTCAAAACCTAAGAGTTTCTTTCAACCAAACACCAGAGAGTTTCTTTCAACTCAAAACCTACGAGTTCCTTTTAACCCAAAACTGAGTTCCTCTCAACTCAAAACCTAAGAGTTCTTTTCAACTCAAAACCTAAGAGTTTCTTTCAACTGAAGCTAACATTTTCTTTCAACTCAAGACCTGACAGTTTCTTTCAATTCAAAACCTAACAGATTGTTTCAACTCAGAACCTAAGAGTTCCTTGCTACTCAAAACCTAAGAATTTATTTCAACTCAAAACCCAAGAGTTTCTTTCTACTCAAAACCTAAGAGTTTCTTTCAACCAAACACCTGAGAGTTTCTTTCAACTCAAAACCTACGAGTTCCTTTTAACCCAAAACTGAGTTCCTCTCAACTCAAAACGTATGAGTTTCTTTCAACTCCAAACCTAACAGTTCCTCTCAACTCAAAACCTAACAGTTTCTTTCAACTCAAAACAGACTCACTGCGAAAGTTCTTCGCAACCACTTCCCGCTTCCGAAATGTCATCACTCATATCTTCCTCTGCAAAGTTTCATTTTATCACAAGCTATAACACATCTATATGCTCTTTGTTGCATGGATTCAACGGCCCAACTTAGTATCTTATAGTCTCAAAAATTTTGTTAATCTTGTATGGTCCTGCAAATTTTGGTAATAATTTACTACTTTTGATCCCATTTCGTAGAATCTTCCTTTCAACTAAAACCAAATCGTCAACTTGATACGTATGAGCCAATTTTCCCTTCTTATCGTTGATTTCTTATTACTCCAGAATTTACATCACATTTCTGTTTGGCCTCTTCTCTTAGTTTATCGACATCGGATGGTTAGGTTAGGTTAGGTTACGAGGATGATATCCATATATTAATTCCATTGGTGTTTTATTGGTTGTTTTATTAATTGTCGTATGTAATCCGCTTTGTCCTAGATCTACTTTAAGGTCCCAATCATTCTGGTCATTTCCTGTATAATCAGCTGAAGAAAACTAACACTAAGCTAATAATTTGCTCTACTTGGCCATTGGAGTAGTTGACAGGTTGACACGGCATTAAGAACGTGCTTTATTCATTTTTTTCGCAAAAATTCTTAAACAATAAACTTGTTAAATCTGTTTCTCTATCTTTCACGATCCTAGTAGGAATACCAAACATTTCATGAGATTTGCATCATTGATATGATAAGAATAGCACTAGTAACAGGCACAGGTTCGAGCCGTCAACTAAAACAATCAGATACGCGAATTTGCAGTCTTTTTCAAGCTTTTTCTCGATCGTCAAAACGAACGGTAATTCTTGATGAAATAGTCAAACAAAAAAGAAGTTCCTCCAGTCTATCCCAGAATTTTATCAATAAAGTCATAGACTTTTTTTCCAGCATGAAAAAAAGGATAATGGATTTTATGTACAAAAAATGTGTAAGTTTTTTTTGTGCCTCACTTTCTTTCTTTTATAACTCAGGAGCCACACACCGGGTGGGTATCTCAACATTCAACATACACTCTCCCAATGGCACGACTGTAGCACTACCATTACCTTTTATAACTTGATCAGTCCATTTAACATTTTCTAAAGAAAAGCTTTTCATAACCGAACACGAAATAGTATTGCAACCACTACCAAGATATATGCAACCAAAATTACTCGATTCACCATTACATTAATGTAAAAGTTAGCCTTTATTACCTTTATTAGGTACCTGATATACATACCTTTATTCTTGCAAGAAACATTGTTCCTTAACATGCCCAACCTCATTTCAATGCTCACATTTCTTTTTTTTAAGTAAAATTTGTATTATAGCTTACTGATTTATGACCCGGTCGATTACATGTAAAACATAAGATACCATGACGATGAGTTCTACTATGTTTTAACGGCTTTTGTCGATTCAATTCATTATTAACTGAATCGGGAATTCTTCTATTCAAATGTGTGTCTATATCCGTTAGATATACTATCACCTTATCACTTGAGGTACCCCCCGCTGATTTTAAACCTATTTCGTTCCCTGTAATCATGAGAATTACATCCGCGATGACGTAGTTAGGTGAATCGCAACTATAACCCAACCCTTATTCATGATAGAAGAACTCTTATAGATCTTGACCAACTTTTCTTCCCTCATTTACTAATTTTCGTAGCTTGAGAGCCACACCCTTACCAATAAGAAAATAAGCAGCCAATTTAACCACCCATTCACCCCATCCATAATCAATACGAGGAAGAGAATTATATAAATAGCGTTTCTCGCTAATTTAGAAATAATATAGTAGATTTTGGTATTATCATTCAGATCGAAAATTTTTGCACATTATTCAAAACGATGTATCTATTGCAAATGTTTATATCACTTTTTCTAGGATCAAACTGAGGAATATTATCGACAGGACCTATCAATCGCGAAGTGGTATTATGGTATACTCCTGTCAACTCAACCGAAGTATTGGATACACTAGAATCGCGAACTAAACTTATTATTATTTATTAATTTCCACTTCTGATCTTCCATTTCTTTATGCATTTTCTTATGAAATAATTTAAATTTACTACTTTTACAACGTGCATCTTCTGAAATCAAGTTTGAACTAGAATAACTAGAACTCGTAGAGTTCCTACGTTTTTTTGAGTTGGGCATAATTCTTATATTAGTTCCTTCCAGGGAAAAAATTATTGTTTTAGCATCTTTTCCCACCTATCTAAGGTGTTTCACATGGAATTTTAATTAAGAAACCCAATTTGTATGGTATTCGTGGCATATATTAAGACCTATATCAGAAGATTCCTCAATCAACATACAATAATTAGATGGGGTGTACCGCAATCACCATCGCACACATAATGCATTATGGTACCAAAAGTACTGAACAAAATGGAATACAAAAGATTAAATTTTTGGGCATCTACCTTGATCAATCACTATCCTGAATTAATCATATCAATTCAATCATTAACAGGTTAGCAAGTGTAATAACCGCTATAAGAAAGGTCTGCACTATTTCGACCGATCATAACTTATGGTCTTGTAGCTTTGAGAAATGCTGCTCAAATTCAACTTGACAAGGTTTTTGTTATTCAAAAAGTTGCTGTGAGGAATATTCTGAGTGCCAAATTTCATACTCACTGCAGACAAAAAATGTCTTTAAATGATTTCATTTGATTATTTTAAGTTAATCTATAATTTAATTGTATTTTTCTTTAATGTTTGATATGTTTATATTTATGTATTTTATATTTAATAACCTATACTTGACGTGTTCATAAAATGTATGTTCTCTTAGAATCAATAAATGTACTTACTTAATTATTTATTCAAGCCTGTGACCTCCTTTCTATCCCGTAGCAGTCATTTGAATCCCTCCGTATTATACTTTCGAAATTCACCTGGATTAAATTCCAAAACTTCTGAATTATACAAAGCAAGTGTAGCGAGTACTTTTAATACCGGGATATCAAAAATTATCTTGGTCAAGGGTGGTTGTGGAATCTCAAACGTGTGTCTTACTTTACGTTAATTATGTCACTGTCACACTGACATCATCAATAACCTACAAATTTCATACCTATTTATTTCAGTTGTAAAACAATAATGAACTACAAATTAAAAATCATCTTGGTCAAGGGTGGTTTTGGAATGTAAAACGTGTGTCTTACTTTAAATTTTTGAATATGTTTTGTTGTGTCAGAATCTGTTAAGTCATTGTGCTGAAATTTTCTAATCCAGTTTTTGAATCATGCCTCTTACCACACAGCACAAAATATTCATGATTGAAGGCTATTTTCGAACGGGTGCGCTAGTTAATGTGCATCGAACGAAACGAGGGACATTTCCAACAATTACTGTAATTTAATTTTTCTTGTTACTAAAACCGTTATTTCATAATTTGTAGTTCATTATTGTTTTACAACTGAAATAAATAGTATGAAATTTGTAGATTATTGATGATGTCAGTGTGACAGTGACATAATTATTTCAAACGTAAAGTAAGACACACGTATTAGATTCCACAACCACCCTTGACCAAGATAATTTTTGATATCCCGGTATAATCGCATGTACAGAACGAGGATTCTGAGCAATTTTGAGAAACTATTTGACTCTCTTATTTAAAGGAATTTATAATCAGCATTTTAAATCTGTTTTCAATTAGTTAGTACATATCGGAGTAGCTAGATAGGAATTCTACAAACCGATGTAGTTTACACATATTTTTTGAAAGCGTTTGAACATTCGTCCGATAATCGGATTAATGAATCGCTCATTCTTCGGAAAGTTATCACTGATGATTGGGAATTAATTTGTTTTTTTTTATACTTTGACTACACTCTGATGAACACTGATAGAATCCAAGAGCTTCAGCGTATGTTTGGAAGCCGAATTCCAAACATGTGAACAGTTCTCCAGCACAGGTTGAATCTGTGCTTTATAGATTATGAAGAGCTGATCGTGGATATGGAGCAGAAACAAAGTTGGAGCCAAGAGTGTTCCCTGTGGAACACCAGCGTTGATAGCCATTATATGGGAGGATATTGGAGATATTCAATGATACAGATAGACATTCCCCATGTTAAAATATGAAGAAGGAATATCAATTAATTACAACTAACTTAATCTAATAACCTATTATTACCAAAAATATATGAAAATTGAAAAAACTAACACGTGAAACATGCATTTTAATAAAATATATAAATGAGTTTATTGATGTTATTACATGAAAAATGTTTACCTCAGTCAACAGAAATAGAAATAATGTATGTATTAACGTCGCAACAACAAACAAAACACGATTAATTGAAATTGTAATACGTTAACGTTAATGTTAATTTTATTAACCATTTTGTGCGACGTAGATATTTTTAATTGAAATTAATGCGATAAAGACGCTTAGTGCATAGAAGAATTAGTTTAAGAATTCCGCGCTTAAGTGACGTGAATAAGTTCTCAAACGTTTTCTGATGATGGCGTGATACCGAAACGTACGTAAAGACGAAAATGTAGTAAACGTATGTGTTAATGTGACCTATTTCCAGAGAATTTACATGTAATTCATACCTGGGTCAAGTATCATTATTAAATATTGCTTTACTGTTTGTTTCAACGTCAACTTTTCCAATTGAGAAATTATCAGGTTGTTTCACATTAGTATGAATAGTGTAGCAGCTTCCATATTTGAATCGTTCGCTCATGTATTTGTACATCGTCTCATTTGTGCCCATTCAGACCGAGGCGACGAGATGTCTGGCGTCTGCCACCCTCTCACAATTTCACCCAGAGTTGGCTTTGCTGCTGGTCGAACTTGCTTGATAGAGTTCGCAAATCGAAATCTACAATTCTTATGCGCAAAATGTTTTTGTTATAAATTTAAATCTTAGTGGTTATTCAAAATGATCAAGAAACTTTGTTTTTTCTTCAGTTTAAAAACAGGTGCCTTCATTTTATCTTTTCTAAACGTGGTAAGTGTATTTATATGCATATAGTAAATTACTCTATCATAAGTAAAAGAATATAATCCAACAATAAATATTAGATTCTGACACCATCTATTATGACTTGATCTGTTTTTTTCTGAATAAAAACAAATATTATCTTGCACATGTTCTAAGATATTGAAAATGTAATATCTTTTTCATTAGATTCATCGATGTTTCAGTCGAATAATATGAAATAGGTACTCTGAGAGACCAAAACTATTCTATTTGTGAGTACGTTTCCTTGGAAAACTTGGAAATGTTAAAGGCGATGTCCAAAAATGAGTTCGTGAATTGATGAAATCTAAAGTCGTGAGTGACATTTCTACACCAAATCATTTTTTCATATTGTTGCAAAGGAGCCGAATTCACCCAGTAGCGAAAACATTATTTGGGGATGAATCGTTCAAAAATATAATACACTCGAACTTGATGCTGGTAAACTTAAAAAAATTCAACCAAATTATTAAATCGATGAAGTTTGTAAATGAGCAAAATCTAAATTGTGTCGTAAAATTGTTATGGGGTTAATATATTGATCAATTTTAGTCGCAGAATAGAATATAATATAATAGAATAGTTTTATTAGCACTTCAAACATAGAATTTGACACAAGTTCAAATATTACTTGAAAAAGCCCTTAAGATTAGATAAACATACATAAGTGTTGAATCAAAATATAGGTAATAAATGAAATAACAGATTGCCTAATTTAATTCAATGAATAATCACTGTTGACATTCTTAAAAAGCTGTGACCAATTGATCACGTCACTTCTCTCATTTGTGTTAGCAAAATAGTTTTTGGATTACCTGCGAGGCGAATGTAAATTATTGTAGGAACAAAAAATATATTGGAAATGATTTATAAACCATAATGAAATACATTATATTATATTCTATGTTACATTGAAATTTTGTAAATTGGGAAAATTTTGAGAAGATTTGTAAGCAAGTCGTGTAAGAAATTCAACTGCTTGGAAACTCCCTGTAAAAATGTCTAACGAATTATTTTCGGGTTTGCATTTGAACAAAGCAGTTTTTGTTGAAGGGTGATCGATATACGTAGAATAAAATTAGCCCTGAATAGTATTAAAATCAATAAAACATGCCCTTCAGGTGATGATGTATTACTTCCAAGCGGCAATGCTAGAAAAGTAGGTTATTTGTAGGTTTATTTATGGGTGCGATAACATTAACTGTTTTCATCGTTATTTGTATCTACGAAAAAATATTCTCTTGATGAAAATATCTGAGCTACAATATTGAAATGTACATTTATGGATTCGAGTTGTAGAAAATTCTCTTTAGGTGACGACGTATCTGATTTCGGAACAAGAAAATATTCCATTGCATTCCTCCCGCAGTTTACCTGCACCCTACACTCTCCAAATAATGATAATATTTATTACCATTTAAGATTCTACAACGTCAAAATAAATTCCAAATAATTAGATCTGATTATAATGGATAGCACACCAGCAGAAGCAATAGATAAAGACTTGATTTGCAATAAATCTGGTCTAATCTCCCGCAAATTCCCGAAAGGTGTAAAAACAATTTTTAAATCACGAATGACTTAACTGCCGTTTTGAAACTGATGCTTTCCACCGGCATTTTAATTACTGCTGGTATACAGTTATTTGCCCTAATGGCTCTGATCATAGATTGTTGAATTATGTTTGGGTATTCTCAGTTGTTACGATTCCTAGTTATGATTGGCATCTGGGTCAGTTTCAAACCCACGAATATGTTTTCTGACATATAATACCAGTGACAGAATGTACAACCATAGCCTACTAGAATGGAAGGCTGGTACATTGCCTTGGTGACGGCCATAACATATGGTCAACTCAGGCCTATCGAACCGGCATGCCTCATACGTTCAAGTTCGTGTGCAGTGGAAAATTCGTTAATCAATCGGTGAATCTATTCGTATTTACTTACAGAAAATCCAGTAACAGAATAACAATCAATGAAAGTATAGCTTAAGAGATTGATTGGAATGATAACTGTGACAATAAAATAGCGTGTATTTGTTATGGACCTAGTGTCTTAGAAGAACATTTTGATTTCATTAGACTCGTACTGTGGTTTGTGTTATGAATAATGAATAGTTTCTTTCATCGATTGTTCGGAAAGTCTTATCAGTTTTCTTGGGGAAATCTTGATCTTGGTCACCAATTTTATTATTTTTACTTTGTATCGTTCGATATCAGAATGCCAACTGAGGTACTGGCATCAGTGTCTAACGCTAGATAAATTCAATTATGGTAATATTATATGTTGACATAACCTTAAATTTTTTGTTTTGTCACTCTTCAAACGTAAAAGGACTTTGTGTTCACATTGCTTCTACGCTTAATTCAGTTTTCTGAATGTATGTTTTGATTGAATAGGAATCGAGATACCAGTGGTCGTCAGTACATAGCACCACGGCAAAGAGACGGGTTATTTCTTACTAACCCGATTGGAAGTTATAAGTCTAACATTTAACCAGAAAATATATTTTAAGCCAATAAATCGTTATATATGACCATTGAATGAGATGTGGCAAGTTAAGGGTCAGTTGCTCTAGCCCTAAAATAAATGTTGGTCCTGATTGTCCTTCGTTAGTTACCGATACAGATTGTAAACCGCATCAAGGCGTTTACAGTTGCATTCAATTTGTAACTAGAGTAGTTATTCCAATTAATTAATCCTAAGAGATTAACAAAATATTCTGATTACAACATAAAGTCAGTTCATCCCCACTAAACGATACAGTTCCTCTATGCATCTCTCTCTATCTCCCTCTCCCTCCCTCCCTCTTTTTCTCCTGAATCTCACCCGCCACATCGAATACTTTGACCACAATGTTAAAGCTTTACTCTGTTTCAAAAAAAATATGCAAGAAGAACCGTTTCGGACTTATTATTCTGCACAATCTTGGTGACGCACCATTTGCTGTATGTTTCGTATCTTCTTTTGTTTTTTCTTGGAAGTATGCCTTAACTATTATTACCTTTCTTATTTGGCTGACCCCGCCTAATTAGTACTCAGTACCCCTTCATAACATGATTTACCAATGAGATACTATCGGAGTATCTTCTGATACAATGGCTATTAACGCTGGTGCTCCACAGGGACCTATCTCCGCACCAACTTTGTTTCTGCTCCATGTAAACGATCTGCTGGAAGTGACCAACTGTCCCGTCCACAGCTTTGCAGATGATGGTACACTTCATACCACTTTCTCATCCATTGGAGTTAGATGGGCGAGAAAGGGACAGGTTGACGCAACTTTTGGAGATCTGTCAAAGATCTTGAAATAAGTATCTGATAATCTAGTAGTAGAGTTTAGTGCAACCAAAACTCAAGCTTGCGTCTTCTCCAGGAAGGCGAATTCCACAATCCCTAATATGATGATGTCTGGTACAACTATTCCAATCAAGTCTTCAATAACAATGCTCGGGATCACCACCAATAGCACCCTCTCATGGGACGATCATATGTGGTCCATAGCGAAAACTGCTCCACAAAAACTTCGTTTTCTATTCCATGCCAAGACCTACTTTACATCCCAACAGCTCCTCATAATCTACAAAGCATAGATCCGACCTGTCCTGGAGTTTTGTTCACATGCTTAGAGTTCGACTCCCAAACATACGCTGAATCTTTGAATTCTATCTAGAACAGAGCTATTCGTTTGATAATGTCATACTTACGAGTTCATTGTCCTCTCTAGAACATCTTAGAAAGGTGGGAGATCTCTCCCTTTCTATAGATATTTCCATGGTCAGTGTTCATCAGAAATTTCGTTCCACCACGAGAGATTTCAGATAGGCGGACTAGACGAGCTCAAACTTCACTGTCAAACTCAAGACCTACCGAACTTCTTCCTACCAGACTTCATTTTTTTATCCAACAGCGCAGTTGTGGAACTCTTTCCCTAGTGAGGTCTTTCCCTATACCTATAACGTCCAAACCTTCAAGAAAAATACGAATTCGTATCTCCTCTTCCTACATTCCACTGCTGTCTAACAAGATGTTCGTCGAACATCATAGGTTTCCCTCTCGTGTAGTCAAAATATTAAAAAATTTTTGAAAGGTTGGATTGATAAAGAGTGCAGTTAATTGAATTTAAATAAATATAGACAACAGAGAAAGGACAGGAACACATTTATTACATTTCTCATGTAGCGCATAACGCAGCATGACCTACCTCTTTGAACATCTTAAAATGCTTTACATTTTCCACAGGATAACTTATGTCCTCCCGAATCTTTGGAGTATTTGTTTATGTTTCTAATGTTCTAATCTCACATTACATTGGAAATTATTGGCCAATAACTGACATTCGCTCTTAGTACTATTCTATTATATGTTCCATTATGAAGGGTTTCAAGGAATAATTAATATATTTTTTTATAGATGTGTGGACTCGGATTCATAATTTATGGATTATACGAATATTGTAATGGTTTGGACGTGCGATTCAATTCGTTCGTTGGAGCAGGATTGAGCTTCGCTTCCCTGAGTATCGTTAACGGATTCATACTTGTAGCAGCCATTGCAAAAGTGAGTACCTTCAAGATACTAGTTCCAAGCTATCAATTTACATATTCCAATAGGGAGGAGGGTAGCTTGTAAGAAATAATTATAATCATACAGGAAGTCGCATTGAAAAAGAAACAGAGGCAACATTTCGAGCACTAAAGCACCATCAAAAAAAGAACCGCTTAGACACGTCCATTATTATGGGAAAGTGGATAACATTACCGCTGGGAGTTTCGCTCCCGAGTCAAAGGATTATGAGGCCAGGGTCTTATAGGCTGGCCAGGAATCGCCAATGCTGAAAAAACATTTAAATTGGTATATCAACTGTTAATTTGGCAACATTGGTACGATATGGCGTGTAAGCTACTACTTACCTAGCTTGCCGTACAGTGTTAACAGATTGTAAATAATTTCACGGAGTTGGAGATTAACAACTTTCGTTGCCAACCGGTCTTCCTTTCTCCATAGAATGAAACAATATGTTTACCTTTTATTTTTGACTACTTCGCCTAAATATTTATTGAAACCTAACAAATGAAACAACGTGTGCAAATGAAGTTCCTCTCAAGTCCGCATGCATAATATTTTAACGTCCTCACTTCGGCAACAACTACGGAGTTGTGTTCCGTTATCTATACTATGGTTTACGCAGATGTTTTGTAGCTAGTCGATATTTTATTGAGACCAGTATAGCCACGGTCAGAATCTTATATTTTTGTACATATAAACCTCTGGAAAGATAATAGATCATTGATAAACATAATGCTATTCGATGACCAGCCATAGATCAAGTATGCACATTTTTTTTTTATTTGTTTATCAGTCTTATCAACCTTAAAGGTTATTAAAGACGGAAAGAAAGATAAAATAACAATTAAGTAAAATCAACAGAGTTCACAAATAAATAGAAACTAAATGTCATTGATGATTTTGATGTCTGTGAGGAATGCTGTAAGTTTTCCCATGTCACATTCTGCGTTCAGCATTGTTTTCATTGATTGTGGGATCTGATTTTTGCGTCGCTCGGTGTTATATTTTGGACATTCTTGTAAGATATGTATGACGGATAATTGGGCATGGCATACTTCGCATATTGGTGGATCGCTATTGGTTATGAGATATCCATGGGTGATTTGGGTATGACCAATTCTCAATCTGGTGAGGATGAGCTGATCCTTTCTCTTATTGGGATATGATTGCCAAGGGGTGACGTGTTCCTTTACTCTGAGAAGTTTGGAGTTGGTGTTATTCCACTGGGATTGCCATTTATTTAGTATGGATTTCTTGATAGTCCGTTTGAAGTCCGTATGTACAATTTGCTCAATCATAGGAAGCGATTCGTCGCGGATTGCACTCTTAGCTAATTTGTCTACAGCTTCATTACCTTCAATGCCAATGTGGGATGGAACCCATATGAATTTGATGTTTTTTTGCATGAGTTGTAATCCATGTAATTCGTTCTTAATCAAGATTAAAATTGGGTTTTTCGGAAATAGCTGGGAGGTACTATCAATTGCACTAAGGGAGTCCGATATAATGATAATTTTTCGTTGGTCAGTGTTCTTTGAGTACTCTAATGCTTGAGAATAGCAAGAAATTCGCCGTTGTATGTACTGCTGGTATTATTGAGCTTGAAAGTCATTTCATCATCTGGGGTTACGAAGGCTGATGCTGTGCCGTCTTCAGTTTTGGACGCGTCTGTGTATATCTGATAATAGTCTTCATATTTTTCAATCATTTCGTGGAATTTTTGAATAATTATATGGGAGTTGGTTTGTTCTTGATGTATTGAGTTAGGCTATGGTCGATATCAGGAAGTTTGACAGTCCAAGGAGGAGGAGAGAGGATGTTGATTGGAAATGTTTTGGGAATAGTTAGTTGGTATTCAGAGAGGTACTGGTTGATTCTTTCATAGAAGGGAGGGTCTGTTCTTGGTTTTGAAGTATATATCGTTTGGAAACGATCAGAAAATATGTTGTGTCCAGTGGGGTTGAGAGGATTAAACGATGCTGCTGTTGCATAGGATAGGCTGAGATATTTCCTTCTCTCATTTAAGGACGGTTCTCCTGTTTCACAGTATATATTAGCAGTCGGGCTTGTACGAAAAGCTCCTGTTGCCATCCTTAGTGCTGTGTTGTGAATTATATCGAGGCTCCTCAGATGTGATTTTTTTGTGGACGAGTACACTATAGAGCCGTAATTCACAAGTATGCACATTGATCTCAACTTTATTCGTTTCGAATTAAGGAGAGTAGGTATGAGTATGTGGTTCACAATTACACTGACCCCTCAACAGGGTGAGCATCAAGTCTTGAAGGCCAAGAGGTATTGACCTTGTTTGATATATTTTGCTATCCTCTTTACAACGGTTCCTAGTTTACCGGAATTTGGAAATAATTAGAACAGGAGTATGAACAATACGTTGAGGATCAAGTAATATTCCAACAAATGACGCCACTCCTCATTATGCGTTACGTGTATTTGGACCAAATGTATGGTCGCTATTGAATGGCCTCCACGTTCACCAGATTTGTCGCCTCTAGAATTCTTCCTATGAGGTCATTTAGAACTCAACATATTTTCGGGAAATAATCACAAATGACAGATGAGTGCTGTCCAATTAATGTGCGACTACGTCTTGAGAACAATCTTAATTATTGTATGGAAGTTGGTGGTGGCGATTTTCAACATTGTTAAAAAGTGATAGCGAATGTAGTCTGTTTCAAATGTTCTTCATAAACCTGCACCAAATTCACATGTTGCGCCACACCAATATGGAAATTGTGAATAATTCTTTCAGTGGAACATCTACCTTCCGGTAGATGGTGTTAGAACACCTTGGTTGAAAAGTGACTTCATAATTTTACTGGATGCTTTAACGGTCTCATGCTCATGAGAACTAAACAGCTGTCCGGTACTGTTCGACCTGGAGAACCTAAACTATATCTATTGAATAATAGAATGAATGAATATCATTTTTGCCTTGGATATCATGCATTTTATAACAGGGATCAATGGTTCACATTCACATTTACGGAAACTTTGAAAACACTTGAATATGAAATTGTGATTGAAAGTAGTAAAACTGCTTTCTGAATTTGTAAAATAGAATCTATTTAAATACTATATCTTCTCAGGGCTTATCCATTTCAGACGAGATGAGTTGAAGTCGAAAAGATTAGCGAATACCAATAGGAGAAATCACACTTCGCTGATTCCAAGGGAAATGAATTTCTTGTCATCTTTCGAACTCATCGTGTTCTCATAGGTTAGGCAAGGAAGCCTAAGAGCTGGATTTGATATTTATTATTCTGATTAAAAATAAATAAAAGTTTCATACAACAACTGCCGAAATGTGTATGCTTCTATTCCTCCAACTTTGTTATTACCTAGCTATTAATGATTCATTGATTTTCAGGCCAAAGAACGACTTGTTTTGTTATATATGGTATTCCAAATTGTTATACTTCTGGTTCTCACAATATTCTCTGGAATGGTGATGTTCGACATGAATATATACATACCAATTTTCATTTTTTGTAGTAAGTATTCATTCATACGTTACTTAAAGGTACAGTTTTTGCCATTTGTGGTTCTTACATGAATAGTCTGAACATGCTGTCATTCTCATTTTTGAGCATAACACTATTGCCCGATTTCAAAAAAATACTTCGAAATTTCAAAATGTTGCTGTCCCAACTTGGGTAATCCCCATCTGCGTCGATTCTTTATCGCACTTATTTAAAATTCAATCTGTACACGTATTAAATTGTTCACGAAAGAATATATTAATCAAACCTCAAGTGTGAATGCACATTATGTCAGATAAGTTGAATGTTCCCTTTTTAATTTTCATTTCATGTTTCAGTTATCATGTGGTATGCATTGTATGGAACATATGGATTTTATTTGGAATTATGCGAATATAATACAACCAAGTCTGGAGCAATAGAAATAAATTTCAAAGATTCTTCACTTTACCGAAAACCAAGTCTTGCTAAGGAGATAGAAAATACTTCCGTCTGATTAAAGTTCATTATGTGATCATATTACACGTGATGTTATTTACAAAGATTTTAGATACAAAATACTGCCAGGATCTAAAAAAAGTCAGAGACTCAATCGTCCAGAATAAAGTATTTTTTGTTATTGCTATATCCAACGTTAACTGCCTAATGAAGATTAACAAATTAACTTTATCATTGAATTATCACGTCATTTAGATCATATAGTTAAATATTTTCATGAATATAAACTTCTAAAGGAATTATATTGTTGATAAATTTGTGGGATGCAATTTGCCTGCTGCATGAGGACGCGCCACTGCATTTTGCAATAGGTAGTGCTTAGAGAATTCTTAAACGAAACTTCACCTGAGAGATGGATAGGATGGTGGGGTTTGGAGTGTCCTTCTAGATCGTCTGATTAAATCCAATGGACTCTTTCATGCATGACTCCAGTGCATCACTTCGAAGCACTGCTGAGGTAAAAAATTATTGACAACTGTGCGGCAATCAAACAGAAAGTTGTAGGGCCCTAATATGAAAAATATGAATCACAGGCATGCAGAACTGAATTCCAACTTGCTAGGGACCACCGGTCTACAATTATTCCCGGTGACGAAATGTGATCAAAAACACTAATACATGACTCCTTCTTTCAAAATTTGATCAATTATTGAATATTAATAGTCATTTTAGGTAGGTACTTACAATCATTATCTGGATTTCTGGAACGGATGTAATGAAATAATCTATTTTGCTCTGAATTTTATGTATGTTAACCGATGTTTATTTTTATGTGATAGATACACATTTTCTGTGAATAAGAAAATAAACAAAGATCTAAATACTAACTTTGTTATACAGACCTACTATACATTTTGTATATTGTTCTCTAAGGAAATACAACAATCGACAAAATAACTCAGTGAACAACATAAAAAAATATACAGTAGGTCTGTATAAACGAGTTATTTCTTGAACAATGCTTTCATGGCGATTGCTTGGGCTTCATCATTTGTTGGTGTGACTAGAGCTACTGACTGATGTTTTTCCTTACTGGAATGCAATCGGCTTTATTAAGGGGTAAATTTCCTGTTACTGGAACTCGAAGAACGGATTGGTGTACATGATTTCCTATATGTGTTTTCGTTGCTAAAAAAAGCTCAGTCTCAGTAATTTTTTCTAGTTTTGTTGTAAATTAAAAGAAAATATATTTTCTGTTTCATTTTAGAAATTATTTACTAACTTTTACCTAGTTGAAACTTCAAAATGTTCAAGAAAGAAATAAATCCAACAACGTTTTTCAGCTCTATGAAAATGCTGGTTAGAAATATTTTTTTTCAATACTTACTACTCCATAAGTACCTACATACATTTCTGCAGTTCCACCAAAAATTGTATGGTAATTGAATGAACATTTATTTTCATCTTGACGGTTCTTGTAGTGTCTTGTTTGCAAAGCGGCTGAATATAGCTTCAATTATAAGTCAATAATTATAGTCATGCATACGAACAATGTATCAATAACGGTTGTTCAAAAATTACGTAAAATTCTTTGACAAAATGTTTATATTTTGTAAACAGCACTAAACTGTTTTTGACACACAAAACACTTGATATCTTCTACATACATATCTGAAGAAGAAACGGTACACAACATAGTATGATACAACAAACTTTCAAGACGTAGACAAAGTTTATTTTTCTCATGAGGGCATCAGAATGAGGCAGTCGATGAAGTCACTTATCTCCGGCAGTGATACAACTATAACTTTCGAAAATGTGTGGCGAACCTAGATGTTCCAACACCATCTGTCGGATAGCAGATATTTCTCTGAGAATGTTACAATGCCACGCATTGATAATACAGCTCTCGCGATTCCAACCCCTAGGTAACGACCCCGAAACAACAATGCAGAATGAGTTGCAAACACATCTCGTGTTAGAATTTAATATACAAAGTTTTGGTTCTCCATATTGAACATGACAACACGTCTGCGTCGTTCCACGAACGATGTATTGGGCAGAGCAAAACAGTTGGTCGGTACTAATAGAAGTGTTGTCACTGTTCAACCTGGAGAACCAAAACTTTGTCTATTGGTTTCTAACACGAGATGTATTTGTATTTAACTTTATATACTTTCAAGACTTACTGAACTATGGGCACACAATCATAATGGTATGTCCTTATTGCTTCGACTTCGCTCTCGATATTTCAACACAGGGAATGATTGTAGAACAGCGACCCCTAGTCGCTAGATACTTTGTCGGGTATCGACTGTATGTTACACAGTGTGGGTATAGTCGGCCGTTCTATGCGGAATCACGGCTTCCGACGACCACCAATCACTCAATATAATTTTAGATTATTACAGATTATTTCAATAGATGAAATTCCTTGTTGTTATTTCTATATTTTCTCAAAAAAAGCTATTTTATCGAATGTCAAGAACTTTTCTGAAGATGTTTTCTTGTTCTTTATTTGTAAGTTTATTTCCATTCCCGTTCATTTTCGTCTGAAGTCCAATGTTTAAGAATGAGGACTGTATCAGATGTACTATGGTTGGCAATTACTCTAACAACTCATCCGGTGATATCTTTAACATAAGTGACATAGATGTTCTGGAGTAAAAACCAATTTAAAGGTTTTTCAATGATAATGTCTTTCTAGTCCAACTCCCGATCGATCAGTAACGTCACAAACTTTAGTTCCAGACAGCTGTTTTGCTATTCTCATGAAGCTCATCATTGGAACGAGCAAGTTTGCAACGTTACTGAAGGATCTTGAAGGTACTCATGACGAGCCTTCCACGTGGTAAAGAAACCAAAAAATCTGACGCCATCTGTGAATAGATGTCCCACTAAGAAATCAAGTAATATACCACATTGACAAATTTCACGAACATCAACCAAACCAATCGATCTGCACTTGAAAGACCTTATCATTGTAATATGGCTAAAGCCACCATGAGAAAAATAAGTATATTTCATATATACATTAAAGGTTTTTCGCCCAAATGGTCAAAATCCCGTTTAAGTATAATACATAACTAGAATATTCAACCCAGGGCTATCACCGGATGAGCTGTCTTAGTAATAATAAAAAAGATTGAACTTGAAATTAATTAACGTGAATAATAAATCTATGAAGGAGTTCTCTGGACTGAACATTCAAATATATGTTGATGTATAAAGATTTGTATCTTGTCTTTCAATAAATCAGTGTCAGTGTTCGAAAGAGTATAGGGGAGGAAACGGACATCTGTAATGACATCCAAGAAGGACCAGAATATAATTTGATCTCTACAACCCACAATACAACCTTCCATAATATTGGCATTTCGTATTGAATGTATATACAATGTAGCAAGATGTAACGAAAGATGACATGTGTATTATTAGTTGTCTGAATATACAATGTAGTAACAAATTGAGTCTGTCTTTCTTAACCTTACAACGCTACTTGATTATTTATTTACTACTCGGGTAATATCCAAAACTGTGTTATTAACAAATTTAGTTCTTTATTTCTATCTACTAATACAAATTATTTGTAATTTTAATTTAGTTTTTCTCAGTTTTCACACACTGTCGTAGTTTACCAAATATGTAAAGAAAAATGAAGTAAGTACCTACTTACTGGTTCTGCTTGCATCGAATTCAAATTAAATAGTACCAAATATATATATTTTGATATTAAATGGCAGAAAGGCAGTGAATAGCATTCCAAACGATGTATTTTTCAGAAAAATCAAGAAGGTTACAAAAGGCTAAAATTGAAATGAAACTGATGCTACACCTGAAGGCTTCAGATAACAATTTCGATTATTCGTGGTTCTGTTCGTTTCAACGGCGTGGGCTTTTTTGATCGTAATTTGTGCGATATAGACGCTTGTGCTATAATTAGTTTTAATAAACCCTTTTTGACGTTATAAGTCTTCTGATGATGGTCGTGAGACCGAAACGTACGTAAAGACGAAAATTTAAAACAAAGTGTTAATGTGACCTATTTCCCGAGAATTTTTATATATAATTCATATTGGGTCAAGAATCTTTATTATTGATAAAAATATGGAAACTTAACATTCAGATTCATGTCGATATTATTTATCCATATTCATGACATTATTAAGAGGATAATAAAAAAGACTCAATACTTTAAATCTGTTTATATATCATAATATGTCAACACCAAACACGTTTCTTAATAATCATCTACTACTGCTTAATTACATCATAGAAGAATCATTAAACCATAGAATCAACTAAAACACGATATTATAAATTGCACCGCTGGTACCATCTAGCATTCATCATAACAAATATAAGATTTTAGTGAAGCATTCTATAATACCCCTCCTCACTAAAATCACTCTTACCCTTAATGCCTAACAAATACCTAAATCTATTAAATAAAACAAATGTTAAACCTTTTGTTAACAAGTCTGCCAACTGATCCTTGCTTGAGATGTATTGTATCTTCAAAATGTTTTTACTTATTTTTTCTGAGACAAAATTATATTTCAAGTCAATATGTTTAACTCTTCGGTTGTTGGCAGGGTTGTTTACAATTGCGATACATCCCTGATTATCTTCATATATTAACATTTGTCCAATGTTCAAATTAAAAACCTTAAGTAATTTCAGTAACCACAATCCCTCCGATACTGCACTACACATGGCTACTAATTCTGCCTCTGTGCTGGATAATGAGACACATTGTTGTTTACGTGTTGCCCACATTAGGGTGTTATTAAATAGTCTAAATACAAACCCTGAGACAGATTTACGATCATGAGTATCTCCAGCCCAGTCGGCATCTACAAAACATTCTAATTTTAATAACCCATTTTTCTCTCTTTTAAATTCTAATCCCAAATGTTGTGTACCCTTTAAGTATCTAAGTATCACTTTTAAATGATTCCATGCTGTATCAGAGGCTTTGTCTTGAAATCTACTATAATAATTTAATGCAAAACAGATATCGGGTCTTGTTCCTAACATTAGGTACATCAAGCACCCAATTAGTTCTCGATATGGCTTCCTTGTCAATTCATTTTCATTCTTGCAAATTTCTATATTTAATTTTGGTTCTATTGGTATAGAAGAAATTTTGCATTCCTCCATTTTAAACTTTTTTAGTAAATTTTTGATATAACTTTCCTGATTTATTTTTAAAATCCCCTTATCCCTATCATAGTTTATCTCTAAACCAAGAAAATGTCTAATTTCACCTTTATCTACCATCTTGAAATTTGTCATCAATTTTGATTTTATTTTATTTATTAAATGTAAACTAGAACTAGAGATAATGATATCGTCTACATAAATCAACAAATAAGCCATAACAGATGATTTATTTAAATAATATAAACAATAATCACTGTTGGATCTTTCAAAACCTATATCTAATAGAAATGAATTTATTGTGTCATTCCAACATTTACTTGATTGTTTCAAGCCATATAATGATTTCTTGAGCTTTAGCACTTTACCTTTTTCACACTTTACTCCTTTGGGGGGATAAATAAAAATATCTTCGTTCACTGTACCGTTCAGAAATGCCGTTTTAACGTCAAGTTGACCAAAATAAAATTCATTCTGATTTCCTATTATTAGTAAAAGTCTGAGAGTAGACATTTTTGCTACAGGTGAATAAATATTTTGATAATCTACATTTTTATCCTGTAAAAAACCCCTTACAACTAATCTAGCTTTATATCGATCTCTTTCCTCATTTTCTAAATTTTTGTAAGAGAAAACCCAACTTGTATCAAGTATTTTAGCACATTTAGGCATATCTACTGTTTGCCAAGTTTCATTTTCAGTTATTGAGTTAAGCTCTTTATCTATTGCATTCAACCACAGTTTTTCATCAGGTCTATTTTCAATTTCATAAATGTTTTTAGGAACGTCTACTACAAAAGATGTGGCATCAAATGCCATATAAAGTTCAAAGTCATCGTACTTAGCAGGAGTTTTAATACTTCTTTTATGTTCCCTATGTCTTACTTTACTGTTTGAAAATTCGTTCTCACTTTCTTCATCTGAGCTTTCTCTTATATCATCATTATTTGTGTTATTTTCTTGTTCTACAATATCTTCAATTTCTGTTTGATCATTCACTTGAATTAATTTATTTTTAAACCAAAAACTATTTTCATTAAATTCAACATCTCTAGATATGATAATCTTTTCTTTCTCAATATTCCATAACCTATACCCTGTTGGTGCATACCCAACCATTACACACTTTTCCACCTTGGAATCAAATTTACTTCGGAATTGTTTTTGTATATGGCTATATGTGGTACATCCGAAAATTTTTAAATTACTAACGTTTGGTTTCGTATTGTACCAAATTTCAGCGGGTGTGACGTTTAAATCTGATGAGATACCTCTATTCATAACATAATTCGCGGTTCTAATAGCCTCATTCCAAAATTCTTTAGGCATACCCGCCTCCTCTAATATTGTTCTACTACGTTCGACCAAACTTCTATTTTTCCGTTCAGCCTTTCCATTCTGCTGAGGCGAATATGGTGTCGTGTAATCAATAATTATTCCCTTTTCGCAACATACCTTAATAATATCCCTTGAAATGTATTCCCCACCATTGTCACATCTTAATTTATGAATTTTACTTGTGAATTTAGCTTCTACCATATGCAAATATTCAACAAACTTTTCATACACTTCAGACTTATTTTTTATAATATATACTACAGAGAAATTAGAATAATCATCAATGAATGTTAAGAAATATTTGCCACCATCTATAGCCTCTGGAGTAATAGGCCCACATAAGTCTGAATGTATAATTTCAAGAATTCTTTTACTTTTAGTACGTGTTCCAAAAGGAATACGTGTCATCTTTCCCTTAATGCAGGGTTCACAAAAACTTATATCATTAATCTTTATATTTTTATCTATACCTGTAACCATATCAGATCTTATAATCTCTTTCAATCCACTAAACCCTATATGTGCATATCTACGGTGCCACTTTATGTATTCATCATCATTTTCTATATATAAGCATTCTGATGAAGAGAGCTCAAATGAAATTTCATATAAACTACCTCTGTCCCCTATTCCTAAAACTTCATTTCTATTATTCAATAATTTAACTTGACCTTTTTCGAATAAAACTTTAATATTCAACATTTCCAATCGTTTGACAGAAAGCAGGTTTTTCCTTAAATCAGGTACATAGAAAACGTTTTGAATAGTACATTTAATCCTTTTATTATTAACATTACTATAAATTTCTAAATTTCCAACTCCTACCGCTAATAAGAAGCTTGATTCCTTTGCGACTGATATTTTTATTGGGTTAGTTAATGTCATTAAATTTGAAAAATATTCCTTCTTGTTAACCATATGATCTGTACATCCTGAATCAACATAAAACTTCAGATCCTTTAATTCTTTTAACATATCTGACCTTTGTTGCACATTTCTATGAATCATAAAACAAACATTTTGATCATCACTACAATCATTTACATTGTTCGTATTATTATTGTTTAAATTATGACTAGTGGTTGGTTTATTTTCTACATAGTTACTTCCATAATAATTGTTAAATCTACCCCTACCTTGATAACCCCTGAAACCTCTGTTACCTCCAGAACGACCTCTCTGACTTCCTCGAAACCATTCTTCATTTCTTTGGAATGCTCCTCTAATGTTCCTTGACCTGTCATTTCCACCTACGGATGATCCTTAACTTCTGCTTTCTGGACATTCCCTCTTAAAATGTCCAATTTTGCCACATTTAAAGCAACCCTTTTGTGACACAAATGCTGTGGGAGTAATAACCTCGGTACCTTTGTTATTTTTCAAACTCACTCTTCTTTTTTCATTTTCAGCTATCAGTTTATTTTTTACCATTTCAAATGTTACTTCTGACAAGTTCTCAATCACGGTAACAAATGTATCATATGAGCTTGGAAGGCTCAATAGAAAATTGCAAATTAGATCTTCATCGTTAATTTTCACATTTGCTGATTTTAACTGCCTCACTATTTTCTCAAATTCCTCGATGAACTTAATTGGACAGTCACTTTCCTTGAGTTTCATACTCAATAATCTTCTCTTTAAAAACAGTTGTCCAGGCAATCCTTTCTTTTCATATTTGTTTTCTAATACTGACCACATTTCAAAAGCAGTTTTACATTCTCTAACACTTTCTAATTCTGAGTCTTCTATACACTGGACCAGTAAGGATTTTGCTTTATTGTCCTTTTTTCTCTGGGTTGTCTCTTCTAAATTCGCTTCGCTCTGTATGCTTACTAGAACATCATTTTCAGCAAGTATCAATTCAATTCTGAATTTCCAGTTGTGATAGTTATTACCATTCAACGGTTCAATGTGTAATCTTTTATCTAATCCAGACATATTCTCAATTCAATTTTCTTGTTAATGCACTGAACTTTATTACTTTCCTGCCTTTTTCCCGCGATTCCTAACCGTCTTGTTTTTTCCGGTTGCTGCCTTATTCCTATCGAAATGACTACCTTGCCCATATAATTATTACTTGCACTTCAGCGTTTCTGGGCCCATAACCTCATGACATTATTAAGAGGATAATAAAAAAGACTCAATACTTTAAATCTGTTTATATATCATAATATGTCAACACCAAACACGTTTCTTAATAATCATCTACTACTGCTTAATTACATCATAGAAGAATCATTAAACCATAGAATCAACTAAAACACGATATTATAAATTGCACCGCTGGTACCATCTAGCATTCATCATAACAAATATAAGATTTTAGTGAAGCATTCTATAATACATATTGTGATCTTAGAGTAAGAACTGTTATTTATGGAAACTAACACTCAAAATACCCGATTATCAAATCCTTCTAATCAATGCATGATTTTCAGATCTACTTCCGATAATCTCAGTATCTAGGATGAGTATAATATCTCAACAAATAGGAGCCATACAAGTTGGAAGATTATCTTTCACATTAATCATCTATAATGATGTGGACGTGTATTTTATGTTGCATACTTATGTATCAATGATATTGATATGGGTAAATGTTGTTCAACATACTATGGAATGAAGAGCTTACTCACTTTTGTACTAACAAGTAAAAATAATATATATAAAAATTCTCGGGAAGTAGGTCACATTAACACTCTGTTTAAAAAAAAATTGTCTTTACGTACGTTTCGGTCTCACGAACATCATCAGAAGACTTATTATGTCTAAAACCTGATTACTTAAAACTAATTGTATTACACAAAGCGTCCAAATCGCACCATTTTCACAATTAGTTTCAAGTAATCAAGTTTTAGACATAATAAGTCTTCTGATGATGGTCGTGAGACCGAAACGTACGTAAAGACAAAATTTTTTAAAACAGAGTGTTAATGTGACCTATTTCCCGAGAATTTTTATATGTATATAATTCATACTGGGTCAAGAATCTTTATATTAGTAAAAATATGTTATTTACGTTAGAGTTTCAAATACAGCTATCAAAAATTGAACTTCAGAAGAGGAACTGTACAGCTTTAAATCGAAAATTACAGCTTTAAATCGATAATATTTATTTGTATCAAATTTGTGGTTGTGAGTATTAAAATTGATGTTGTAACTTGCGGCAATTGCACAAGCACATCAAAATAATACATTTTACTTCACTGCCTTAAACACTATAATTCCTTGCACATTAACAAAACACATTATTATCCACTTTATCAGTATGACGAATGGTCTCTGCCCCTCCAAAAGTTGCAAGAGTTGTGAAACCTGTGAATTTTTTACTAAAATTATGACATTCCCAATGTGTGTTCTATCTAATATAACAGAATTGATATGAACGTCCGGTATAACCGGAAGTGATTGAAAGTATTCTAGAAATTATCGTTAAGAATGGTTAAGAAAGCAAAAACTGTGAAAACCTAATCAAATTTTAAACTACATATTAAAATTACTAATATTGTCATTTATACTATTAAATAACAGATAAACTAATTATAGGATATCCAGAGTTCGGAAAGGGAGTATGACGATTTTCAGTACAATGAGAGTTATTTTTGAACGAATTTCATGTTTCTTCATTCAATAGTTGTCCAGGCTATAAGCTGGAAAAATAAAAAACTTTTGTTTAGAAGGCGGAATCTGAAAAAAATGATTTGCATGATGTTTCATGGACCCCAAAGGTAATTCGTGATATGATAACGATAGACATTCGCCCTCCTTGATCCCCAGAACGTCAAAAGTTGCCCATTTCTACCCCTCCAATATTAGACGTTATATGATGTATACAAAAAATTAAAATTAAGCTCCGAAAATGGTATCTAGTAAGTTTCTTGAGTCGTTGATCACGAATCCAAGGTCGGTTACCCGGAAAACTCCGAAAACAAGAAAATCGGAAAAACTTTGCTATTTTCCGGTTATTTTTCCAAACTTTGTACTTTTTGCCTTCAAGAATGTCTCCTAAAGGATTTTCTGGGTCTCTGATCACGAATCCGAGGTCGATTACCCGAAAAACTCAACCGAAAACAAGAAAATCGGAAAAATTTGGCTATTTCCAGCTAATTTTTCAAAATTTTTATTTTTTGCTTTCAAGAATGTCTTGTTGGGGGTTCTTTGAATCGCTGATTACGGATCCGAACTCGGTTACCCGGAAAACTCAACCGGAGATCAGAAAATCGGAAAAATTTTTCTATTTTTCAGTTATTTTTCCAAACTTTGTACTTTTTGCCTTCAAGAATGACTCCTAAAGGTTTTTCTGGGTCGCTGATCACGAATCCGAAGTCAGTTACCCGGAAAACTCAACCGGAGACCAGAAAATCGGAAAAATTTGGCTATTTTCCAGTTATTTTTCCAAACTTTGTACTTTTTGCCTTCAATAATGTCTCCTAGAGATTTTTTTGGGTCGCTGATCACGAATCCGAGGTTGATTACCCGAAAAACTCAACCGAAAACAAGAAAATCGGAAAAATTTGGCTATTTCCAGCTAATTTTTCAAAATTTTCATTTTTTGCTTTCAAGAATGTCTTGTAGGGGGTTTTTTGGATCGCTGATTACGGATCCGAAGTCGGTTACCCGGAAAACTCAACCGGAGATCAGAAAATCGGAAAAATTTGGCTATTTTTCAGTTATTTTTTCAAACTTTGTACTTTTTGCCTTCAAGAATGTCTCCCAAAGGTTTCTCTGGGTCGCTGATCACGAATCCGAGGTCGATTACCCGAAAAACTCAACCGACAACAAGAAAATCGGAAAAATTTGGCTATTTCCAGCTAATTTTTCAAAATTTTTATTTTTTGCTTTCAAGAATGTCTTGTAGGGGGTTCTTTGGATCGCTGATTACGGATCCGAAGTCGGTTACCCGGAAAACTCAATCGGAGATCAGAAAATCGGAAAAATTTGGCTATTTTTCAGTTATTTTTCCAAACTTTGTACTTTTTGCCTTCAAGAATGTCTCCTAGAGATTTTTTTGGGTCGCTGATCAAGAATCCGAGGTCAGTTACCCGGAAAACTCAACCGGAGATCAGAAAATCGGAAATATTTGGCTATTCTCCAGTTATTTTTCCAAAATTTTTACTTTTGTCTTCACGAATGTCTTGTAGGGAGTTCTTTGGATCGCTGATTACGGATCCGAAGTCGGTTACCCGGAAAACTCAACCGAAGATCGTAAAATCGGAAAAATTTGGCTATTTTACACTTATTTTTCAAACTGTTTATTTTCGACTTAAAAAAGGTTTCTAGGAGGTTTTTTGGTATGGGGGTGAAGGGTTAAAAAATTCATATTTCACCTTCCAAACAAAATTTATTTATTCGGCCTTTCTCCCCAGCTTACAGCCTAGACTATAGTACTCATAATGCCATTTGAGAGAGAAAATGTTTTCAAATCATGTTTAGGTGCGGGCGTCATCCAGATAGGGGCGGTTTGTTTCCAAGCATTCTTGAAGTTAAGGTGCACATACACCTTTAGATCATTGCAATTGGAATAGCGTGTTATTGCAACCGATAGAGCCGCAAGACTCCAGAGTACGTGGTTTTCACTTGGTTAAAAAAGGACTCCATCTGAATGACGTCCTCAAATGGCTTTATATGTAATATTGAACAAAAAAAGTCTTCTAATCATCCAAAAATACTTGTATAATTTGAGAAAATTATCAAAAAGTTGCAAATTATGCTTTTTGAAAAGTTCATAGTACATACACTGACTGATTAAAAGAAATAAATAAAAACTGTATAATACTTTATTTCTTTCAAACATTGAGTTCTGTCTCACTATACACAAATAATGATTGAATAAGATTTTATCATTCATTCGTACCACCCAACTTAGATAACGAAGTTTACCTACTGAGCGTCAAGTTTTCATTGTTGATTCAGATGTTATGATATCATTCGCTGGATATTCATTGTATCATGATTCGCTAGAACGTTTGCCTAATTCTGGTATCAATGAAGATAAGGCTGGCGGTTTCGTAATAGTTTTATCTACTATAACCATAAACGGGGAAACTTATCCAGACAGGATACTAATCGTTTGTTTATGTATGTTCGTGTAAGATGTAATGGATGGACATTTTGACTAGTATTTAAATTATGGCCAGCTATGTGAAAATTTTTGTTTTCATATTAGCATGTGCAAGTCTGGTAAGTTTCAACATAAGATGACATTATAGAGTCTAAACCAACATTTTTCAGGTAGTCTGCATTGCTGCGATAGCACTTATATTGACAGATATACATTTCATAGAATTCCATACTGACAATACATTTGGGAACATTTTTCCATATGTTCTACTCCTATTAGCATCAGCAATATTAATTTTTGCAATATGGAAGGTCAGTAACAATATATTTAAAATTCATATAAAATTATCGGGCATCTTAACTTACCGCTATGGCATGCCATTTGCTTTTTAATAATATAAAAAATTCAATGAGAAAGATTCAAAAGCAATTGCTCACAAGAATATTGCAGCTTATGAAGATCAAATATATTATATTACTTAGTGATTTTAATTCAATGAATTGACAGTATAGACAGATATAATTTAAATAATTATATAATTTTTTTCTACGTCGTTGCAAAATTTTCGTTTTGGGTAATTGTCATTATATTAAGAAATATAGTTCGTTTAAGGGTATAGTAATAATTCACATCATTTAAAATGTAATATAATAACAATTCGGAATAAAATTATGTACAGGGTCATTTTTTATATTTGCATACCCACTTACAGGGGTCAGAAAAATCTTTTAATACAAAAGTTGCATAATTTTTTCCGTATTATCTTTTAGATATTTAGTAAAAACACATGAGCATCGCAAAGTTGAAAAACAATAGCAAGTTCTTTTCTTAACGGAACACCCTATTTATTTTCTGCCAGGACGAAAGATCTGATTTCAAAAATATATAGGTAGTTGATATTCGGATAAGCCGTTTTTGGATTATTTAAGTTCGCTTCACTTTAAATTGAAACATTCAGCTAGGAAAATGGGCTATTCGGAGGAAGAAAACTTTGAAGTATTTCGTCTTTTTCATTCTAATAACAATAGAATAGATGCAGTTCAACAGCAATATCGTCGGATTAATCCTGAACGACGAGTACCATCAACTGACACAATCAAACGAATTATACGGCAATATTTGGCAACAAGATGGGGCACGACCCCATAATATCGTTCAAGTTACTGAATACCTAAATGGCAGATATGATCATTGGATAGGCAGACAGGGCACAATTCAATGGCCGGCTAATAGCCCGGACTTAACCCCGTTGGATATTTTCCTGTCGGGATTTCTAAAAACCGATTTATTATGACAGACCTCAAAATATAATGGTGTTGAGACAAAGAATTGAACAAGAAATATTCATGATCATCATGATTTTATATCGAATGCGATCCATCACAAAATGGGATAAAAGATTAGAAAATGTGTCAAAAATCATGGTAGATATATAAAAAACGTATAATCATTTACTTCACTTCATATTATCAATGTTTGTTTAAGTTTTCTTCATAATTATTAACTTCTAGAACGCCTTATCTTTATATTTTCTCAAAAAAAGTTAGTTTATCAAATGTGAAGAACTTTTCTGAAGATGTTTTGTGGTTCTGGAACTCCTTATCCAAACATCAATTGTTATTAGAATAAAAACGACGAACTAGTTGAAGCTTTTCTTCCTCCGAATAACCCATTTTCCTAACTGGATGTTTCAATTTAAAGTGAAGCGACACATTATGTCACTTTTAAGTATGCGGAATGCCTGGCCAACTCGATTATCATCACAATTTACCAAAATTTCAAACTTAAATAATTCAAAAACGGCTTATCCAAATATCAACAAACTATATATTTTTGAAATCAACGGAAAGAGGTCTTTCGTCCTGGCAGGAAATATATATAATGTTCCGTTGGAAGGAAAAAACGTGCTATTGTTTTTCAACTTTGCGATGCTCATGTGTTTTTCACTACAAATCTAAAAGATAATACGGAAAAAATTATACAAATTTTGTATCAAAAGTTTTTTCTGTCACTTACATTAGCCCCTATGAGTGGGTATGCAAATATAAGAAATGCCCCTGGACATAATTTCAATTCCTGAATATAGGTACAATTTTAATTCTTTAATTCATATTTCGTACCCCAAATTTCAATCCAAGAATAAAAATAAATGTACATAATTTCATAATAAAAATATGACAACACTACAAAATAATGAAAAAGTAGGTAAAGTAGATATTTTTTGTGCTAAAAATGGGCAACTTTGACAGTCTCTCCTCCCGCCAGGCCTCTATAAAAATTAATGACAAGGATGGGCTTGTATTCCCGGAGGTGCTCTCAATAGACAAGCTTAAATCTTTTTTTTTTCTGAAAATGTGCAATTTTACCACCCTCACCCCGTCACTTTCTTGGGACCTCACCTTTGTCATTTATTGAAAATTAGCAAACCTATCTAATGATGAAATTAAAATGCCTTATTTCCGGTGGTATGAATAGTCTTAAGTGGTTTATAGCACTCGTATTACGCTTAGATGATACAAAAAAAAATTGAACCAGCTCCTGAATGATTTGCTCTTATTCTCAGAATAGGAGCAACCTCATACTGCCATGGTTAATACAAGCATGTATTGTTCTCATACAAGATACATACTTTTTTGTCAAGGATTCGAATAAAACTGAATCGAGCCAAAAATGGATCATAGGTGTTAGTTGTGGTAAGTATTTGATTACATCATTACATTATATCGTATAATAATATTCTCAGTAAAACTATTCTAATTTTTTGTTTGGACGTTTATTATTGCCTTCTTTATTGAAAATTGTTCTAGTTATGAGTTTTTCCATAAGATTTATAAAATAATAGAACGGGATTGATGAAAGGGGACTGCATGCGATCACAAAATATACGTATTTGGTTATTGAATAATTATTGGATAGTTGGTAATATAAAATTCAATAGCAATTGTTACAATCGAATACTAATTTATACGTTTATTTTTATCATTTCCAATATTCATGATTTCAGTATTGTTAATCTTATATTATATCTGCAACCCTTCGAACAGGACGCGTTTAAATTTCACTTTAGTAAAATGATACTTTTGATTGCAATAAATACGTTGGAAGATATTTAATTCATATAGTTATCTAATGTTGCTTAATTTTTTTTGCAAGATTAATAATATATTGGAATGAGACATATTGTTTTTCCACTAAATTATCATGACTAGTTTTCATCATATCAGTAGATGTACCTAATTTGTGAATTCTTTTGTTTTATCAATGAATGACACACGCTCGTACTTTTTTGGAATATGGGAATCAACCTATATCCCTGACTTTTAACTCTCTTAATGCTTGATTTACAACAGAAATTGAAGATGGAAAAGAAATTAATACTAAAATTTTAACGAAATGATACACTGAACCTACTTGTATATAACACATATTTTTTATTTAGTTATTTCAAATTTAGCCTTGTTGATCACAATCTACTCCTTGCTAAATTGTCTGGATATGGATTTACGGGAAGTTGTATTAGTGGATATCATCATATTTGTCTGATCTTCATCAGGTTGTTGATACTGATGGTATAGAATCCAACCGATTGAAGGTTGTGGATGGTGTACCTTAAGGGTCTATACTTGGAATCTTTTTTCTTGTTATTTGTTAATGATTTGCCAATGGTACTGAAGCAAGGGATTCTAACGAAGTTTCCGGATGATAAATCTATGTTAAGCACCGCATCTGACAGGCGCGTGCTAGATAAAAATACCCAAAATAGTCTGAATGCCTGCGTAGAATGGTTTGCTGCGAATCAACTCATTCTGAATATCTCAAGAACAGTTTTCATTTATTCTACACCTCGCGCAATAAACTACAATGAGAGTAGCCTCTTACAAATTGTCAGACATTCTTTGAGACAAGTTCAGACTGTATGGTTCCTGGTGCTATGTATAGATAACGCTTTGAACTGGGATGCTCACATTGACATGTTATGTAGCAAATTATCAACTATGTGCTATGCTTTAAAGAGGTTGTACAGTCTTGCAAGTAGATGTATACCCATATTCTATTATTATGCACAGTTATATTCAAAATGTTCTTATTCTGGGGATCTGCATCTTAATCGGACCGAGTCTTCATAATGCAAAAGCTTGCAGTAAGAAGTATGGTAGGAGCAAATAGAAGAACTTCATGTAGAAACATCTTCCGACATTTGCAATTAATACCCCTTCCATGTATATATATATATAAAGCAACTTTTGATATATGTCAAAATAAATGTTGGTTCTTTTCCCCGCAATGATTTCATTCTCATTTATACCACTTGAGGATGAGTAGACCTGTTGATACCTCAGCATAAGATGTCTCTGTATGAACAAAGTCCACGATATATGGCCATAAACTTCCGCAGTCGCTGAAAGATAATGCTAACTCAAAACAGTTTAAGAAGGGAGTTCATAAACTTTTGCAAGAGCATGTATTTTACAGTGTTTCTGAGTACTTCGAATCTATAATAACAAATGATCAATAAATTTTTGTTCATTTAATTTCAATCTTAATTTAATATTCATAAATAAGTATAGTAGATACTGGGCTATAATTATAATTATTATTTGTTACTTTCCGAACAGTTACTTAATGCCTTCCAAAGGAAGTATTATCTTTGTATTTCTTTATATCATTTTTTCTTTTTTGTTTTCCTTTTCTGTCTTATTTGATGTACCAAAATACGTGGTGTTCATTTATCTATTTGATCATTTGCGTTGATTGAAAGCTCAACTCTTTCAATCAACGTTATTTGTTAATTCTTGACTTGTCTTGTACCATGTTATATCATTGGTCTTATGAACAATAAAAATTATTATTATTATTATTATTTAGAACTACTACACGTATTGTATTTTATTCTTTAGGTCTAGCATGGCTTTTATATTGTACCATTCTAACATACTTCTTCCAACTGCATTATTACATACGAAACCCTGGACAACCAAGTTTGGATCCAGAAACGGGACTTATCACTTTGAACAGAAGGCGCAGTTCTGGAATGAATGATTTCCAATCAACATATAGTATGACACGACAGAAACACATTAAGCCCGGAAACACTTGTACGAGTATATTATGAAAAGTAATAGATTGAGGTCCAAGCTCTGGTCAAGGAGTTTAGCGCTGAAACCATGAGATGGGGTTTGTAGAAGTTCCAGCTTTTTGTTAAGTTGATATTAAATACAAAACAAAGATAATGTGATAAAATGTATAGGTATATTTTTTTAGAATAAATTATAAGAATTATAAACACCAAGTACACACTCCTAAAACTCCATCTGTCACTTTAGATGTCATACGACACGCCGGTCGTCGTACGTTCACGTATTTCTTATCAATCGAGTCCGATATTGACATCGTCACCCCCCCCCCCTTCACTGTCATAGAAGTTTTAGAAACTTTGACCTTCATCGTACTAGAGAATAAGGGTTAGAATGAGCTCATTTTTCCCAATTGCGTATTTATTGAATCTCTCGCAACCCTTTTTCCCACGAGTTCAATCATTTTCATCTACTAATTTACTTTAAATTTATCACATTATCTAAATTACAGTTATAGGCTCGGGATTAGGTTAATGACAAAATTCATTAAAATTGTCCTGATACATCTTCATGATACACTGCAAATCATATAAATAAAGCATGTGTAGTGTACACACTCTGACATTTGCATTCAAACGTTCGACAAGTACAAGTGAGGTCATAATGATAGCTCTTAGACAATACCATCTATATAACAAGACGTCATAAGCCAGAGACTATGTTGCAGCTGGTCACCCATACGTTGATGTAACACAATGCTGCAATTCTTCAGGACATGTATAAAGACTTCCTGTTCAAACGGGGGTGCCAAACGTAAACCAAGTCCTTAGTTGCACCTCATTTTGTGACCATGCAGCATCTGTCGGTGTTATTACGAGGGTAAGGTTAAAAGTCCCTGGAGAATAAAACAGATGGCACCCCATGTCAAATTTATGATGTACAATATTTAACTAAAACGCATTAAAATTTTCAGTGTGATATGTCATTCAATTCTGTTTTGACACTCATCGAAAGCAAGCAACCTTGAAGATTTTTGTAAACATGGAAAAAAGTGAATATCGCGTCTTCATCAAACATTATTTCTTGCGTGGAAAAAAATTACGCAAGCCAAAGCATTGCTTGTTAAACATTTTGGGAACTCTTTACCATCGATTGGAACGATTCATAAGTGGTTCACTGATTCTAGCTGTGGTGAAAAAAACATTGATGGAACAAACAAAAAGGAAAAATACACTCATAAAAGCGTTTGTTTAAGGAACAGTAATTATTTCAGTATCTTTGCTTTCAGTCCTTCTCCTTTCAGTCATAATTTGAAATGAAACAAAACCCTAGTAATCAGGGAATGTTTTAACATTTTCCCTCAAAAGTCCATTTTGCCGACATACCCCGAAACAAATAAGCATCTAGAGAGTTTTTTCATCTATCCCCTTCGAACTGTCATCATCACCATCAAGGAGATTATGTTGAGATATAAAATAAGTTTTGACCCAATAAATCATTTCTTGTTTAATTTTTCAGGAACTTTTCACCTTGCCCTCTTAATTTATTTAAAACCGAACTCAGACTTCTACGTATCCAACCAATTCAAAATATTTCTTGGAAACTTGATTTCCGAACCATCCCCTAAATTACCTTTCACGATAGGTCCTTGAAAAATATCCCTTAATCGTGGCCTTTTGCAGCATCATTTTCCACTAAGTTAATATAATATTCATGAACTGCTGGACCGTGAAATTCGGGATCTATATTTGAACCAAATTGAAGCAGAGCCTGTATAAGATATTCATTGAATACCTTAAAGACCACTTTAACATTTTGACGTTCCAAATTTGTAAGATAGAGTGCTTTCAAATTCAAAGAATATCCAAATTTCAACAATTCATCATGTTCTAGTTAATAATTTTGTATGCATAAACTGAGGCAATGTTCTAGTCTCCCGAGTCAAAATTGGGATACTGCATAATTTGATTGGGTTCTGAATTTACCCAATTATTCCTAATATATTTGAAAATGTGAATCAAATTGATTAAAACTAATGGTCTTGATTTATTAACTGGATGAGGATAACCGATACTTAACTTGTTATGTTTACAACATTTGTTCATGGCTTTGCTATTGAATGCATTATTGTCACTTATAATACAGAATATTTTTTTGTATCCAATTTGTTCTAATTTCAAAATAGTTGACAAAATTTACATTTACCACTACGAGAATCTTTTTCTATTATTGTTATTAACATGAAATCTTTCCGTAGTTTAATATCGTTAGGGAAACTAAACATTTGAACTTTTGCCTCATTGTTGCAATTTCTCTCGCTGCCAGGAGCACAACATGTATTCGCCATAACTAACTAGTTAACAAATGTCAGTATGCTGTAAGTACGACACAGAACGCGGGAAGAACCTCCATAAACATTCACTCAGGAAGCCATATTGCAATACTCTTTAGTCAGTCGAAACACTCTTATACACGATTATTTAAACGTAAAAATACGTTCCAATCACCCGAGAATACCTGAGGAACAGATGCAACATATCGTTTTCTGCTTTGTTAAATTGTAATATTTATCACCTGTAATAGTCATACCAGCTACGCGCCATTAAGAGTAAGCGTTGACTTTTGTACTAAGCGTATAGGCCTTGTATTATAGAAGGTATTGACTTAGGCCTTGTTACTCAGGTGGTAATGACATAGTCCGTACTGTAGTGTTCTCACTTCACCCCCCGTATCCACGTTTTTTGTCTCAGACGAGCAGAAGTACTACAAAATTCCGTTCATATCATTTAGTATTACCTGTTACTATTTATTCTATGATATCAAATAAATAATCAAAATATCAAGTAGCCCAATTGGCGACTTGCTGTCATAGTTCAATTTTCATCGCCAAAACGGAGTGACAATTGACGATAAATTGTCAAGTCTGGCAACCCCGTCTTCTCCTTAGTATAATTGAACGTAATGCTGTGCTAATACAATATGTCACCAATTTCTGTGCTAAAACTCGAATGAATCACGAAACTTTTGGATTTTCCCGCTTTGCTAACGGACCCGGTATTTTGAAGTTTCTATAAGACGGTAATTACAACCAAAACAGATCAACACACTATGTTTTTTGCAAAATAAGCGATTAGGCTCGTTTTTAGTATCGTCATTGATAACGAATGATTTATATGTTTTAATAATATATCCACCATTAAATTATTTTTATACAATGTTATACTAGGTTGTAATGCGTCACTAGGAGCGTCATCACTGATCAGTAATATAACCATGTTACGAAATATGCTTTTCCTTGTCCCCTGCCGCCAAATTCAACTTACAGGGTTATCGATAAACTATTAATTATAGTAAACAGACAGTATGATGGTTCCTGGAAAATAAACTATAGGATATCACTCATTCACTCCCCCTGCTGAATAGTCGAGGAAATATGACATTTTAGGTCCAAAATGTGTGCAGTAAGATGGATCGAATTGCGGTTTTTCGCATTCGATTCCTTGATGCATTTACTCCATTTGCCCACTTTTTAAATCTTATACAATTATGATACTGCATATCTGCATCGAAAAAATGCATTTTTTCATGTGCAATTTTTGAAGCAAATGAAAAAGTCATTGTTCGGTAACACATTATGGAAATCGACCCAAATTTGCCACTCGGGGGGTTTTTAGGGTCGCTGAACACGAATATGATGTCAGAAGAAACGTTTAATTCGAATTTCCGAAAAAATTGACGAATATTTTCATCACCGTATTCATGAACTAACACACTCCCAAACGATTCAAAGCGTTTCAATGAAAACTCAATTACCTGTTCATCGATTCTCATCATATTTTATTATATCGCGAATATAAATTCATCAACTTTATCGTACAACCTATTTTATTTATAAAAACTCAATCACCTGTCCTAGAGATGACCTAGACAATCACGAAACCCTGGCCTCCAGGTATATTGTGGAATGTTTCCAATATCAGAATTGTGTTCACCGACGTTAAAAACCCCCGAGTAAACATTTTCATTCAATTTCCGATCAAATTTCGAAAGAACCTCGTAGATGACCCTCACAACCAGGACTTCCTGGTCACCAGGTACATCATATTCGTGATCAGCGACCCCAAAAACCCCTGAGTAACCAAATTTGTTGCATTTACATAAAAACTCGCGTATATGTCCAGGAGACAACCTAGACAACAAGGCCACCCTGGCCTCCAGGTGTATTAAGGAATTTTTTCAATATCAGAATCGTGTTCAGCGTTTAAAAAGTGGGCAAATGGAGACAATGCATCAAGGAATCGGATGCAAAAACCGCAACTCGATCCATCTTACTGCACAAGTTTTCGGACCTTTGGCCCATTTTGGTGTTAATTTTCCTCGACTACTCCTACAATGGATTCTTTACTCTGTAGAATTACTACGAGGTCTTTCAGTATTCTGCGCAATTTCTCTCCACATTTGGCCAGATAGTAAATAGCGTCGAGAATTTCGATCATCATATCTAGTTTGTATCGGAAATCCAAGTGAATTACATTTTAGATTCAGCCGCTAAACGAGAACATACATTGTGTCATATAACCCCATTAAAGAGACGCCTTCGTTCGCTACCCTCACTCCGTCCTAATAAATAAATGAATACTATTTCTGGAAACTCTAGCGTTTTTGGGTCTCCTGCACTCGGCACCATGATGAAATCATCTACCCTGATAGCACTTGATAACACTCTCAAATCCTTTAGAAGATATTTAATTCCTGTTAGTAAATTTTTTATATTTTATGACTACGCAAGAGGAGAACCTAAGATGTTCGTAGAAAATCGCTCACTGGGGTAAAAGCTCCACAACTTCGCAATATCATATTCCGCTTTGCCAGCTGTGTGAATCTGAAAAAATATTAAGAATTTAGTCTCTCTTGATTGAATTCGAAATATAATTAAACTATGCAGTATCTCTTTGACCTTTGACTCGTGAGACGAGAAGATCGCCTGATTTAATGCTTTTAAAAAATGCATAAACTAGAACATGATAAATTGTTAAAATTTGAATATTCATTAAATTTGAAAGCACTCTTTCCTATGAATTTGGGACGCCAATTTGCTAAATTAGCCCATAAGGTATTAAATGAATATATGTTCTTTAGGCTCTACTTCAATGTGGTTCCAAATATTCCAAATCCCCGGCCCAGCTTATAAATATTATATTAACTTTGTGGAAAATTGTGAAATTAAAAACTCCCCTAAAAGAGCAACTGCCATTTAGAAATGAATGGAATACACCAAAACTTTCCCGAAACAACGAGATTATTCGCGAATGTTCAATTGTTACTGCGCTTTAGAAAGTACTACTAGCACTATCTGTCAGCCATAACGGGTACTACCAATAACTATTTCCGCGTGTGACCACCAGGTGTCGTCAAGTGCCGCGGTCGTAACAATAATGTACAGTTAGTACACAATAGTAGTTGAACTAGCGACTCTAGCAAGCGTATGCTCGCTCAGAACGCGTTACTTTAGAAATTATAGATAATGGCACGACAATTAAAACTGTTTTGGCCCTTGGAACTTACTGGAGTAAACAGTAAGGCCCTAAGTCTGGAAAGTTTGGAGATCCCTGACCTAGAGTCATTTTTCCAGTTATTTGTACCACACATACTAGTAGGCCAATTGGTTACCATACACATCACAATACATGCGAGATCACTGCCTCCTATATTATTCATATAATTTCTCTACTTCAAACGTTTCACTCTTTAAGTTATTTGTGTTTTTTCCGAACAATTTAATTGCAATGTGTGGTCTTCATTGCAGTTGCAGGTCGTGTTTGTTTGTTTATAAAATGTTTACGAGATGCACTTTCCAATTTGATAATTCATTTGATTTATGATGGTACTAATGGACTTATTTAGGGAAACTATCGTATATGCAAAGTACGATTTTGTAACAAACAAAAACACGTAAGCCGCACGTTTATACAGCTGATTTTTCAGTTTGATTGATTACGAGTTGAAATAGTATGTTCGAATTCAAATTACTCGAGATCATGTTGTGGATAACATAATTTTGACCTAAGTCAAAATATTTACTAGATTTTCTCATGCCATGAACTGTTAACCGATAACCTTTATTAATGTGTTTTGAATCCGTATATTGTAGAAATCATTTAGAGCCCACAATACAGAATACACGCTTTTAATACATGTGTTGTTACATACGTAGGATTGATAATATCGCATAATTCAAAGTCTGGCAAAAAATTTATCGTAGCTGTTGTTGCTTTTATTGCATTCCAGTCAACGTTACTATTTACTGTAGCCTTAGTATGCAATATTGATGCAGTACCTGGCAATCGCTATTTTCCAGTTTGAGAGAAATACTTACATGGTGAGGTAGCAAATGTGACTCGAAGAGGCAACAGTGCTGCTTTCACCATCATAACTACATAGCAGTTTTGTGTTTCCTTTGAAAACTACTTCATAATGGCTTCAGGTTTTTTAGACTACTCTAAGAGAACGTTCTCGAATATTATAATAATAATTTATTCAACAACACTATACAGCAATATGAAATAATACAAAAATCATAATAATAAATACAAAATGCTTGTGAATAAATGAGAATAAACTCATTAAAGTATTTATGAACTTTTTCTGAGCGATATGAGTAAGTGATATCAATTCACAGAAAAAATAATATGAATCCAAACACATAAATACTTAAGACATGAACATGAACTAACAATTGAAAGGAACCTGGCAATTTCCACCATTAGTAGAATGCAACACAATACAGTCGAAGCCCACGGCACCACTACCCCCCTCCCAAACCATAACCCATCCAAACCACCTCCGGCCGAGACGCGTCCACCACCTAAGACGCATGCAAACCGTTTTCGTTTTACAGGCCTACACATATCCCCGCCAGTGGTCGTATCGCAGCCGACAAGCGCCCTAGACAAGCCACAGTCCGTGAGGAGAGGGTTGAGACAGCGCAAACTAAAACTACATGTGCCATCAAAATCAAACATAATTGTGGTTTCTTTGAGTTCAAAAGCGAATTTAATTCACTCGGCAAGCCGATTTAAAAGAAATTCTTAAATCAGTGGCGGCTCGTGAACTTTTTAAGAGAGGAGGCTGGACATAAAACGTTCTTGTACAAATATACTCTATTCAGCCAATAAATTTAACCTTTGCACAGCGACCGTACCAGCTACTTCAGTGACAAAATTAATTGTTGCCAAGCAAGAACCAGGTGTAGAGTTTCTCTTGGCAAAAAATTTTCTTCGTTTCTTTTTTCTTTGGATTTTTGATACTTTTTTTTTTTTTTTGAAATTTTTCATATTTTATTTTTTTTTTTTTTTTATTAACTTTTTTTATATATTAACGGAATTCTACGGTCTTTAGTTTGCGAAAAATGATCAATAATATTATCATAAAATGTATCATTTTGTTTTAAGTGTTTTACTAAATCTTTTTCAATAAATATCAAACTAGCATTGTATAAACGATTTTGGCCCATTGTATTTCGCATGTAAGTTTTAATTCGTTAGAGAGTAGAAAATGATCTCTCCACCGATGCCGACGTGACAGGAATGGTGACTGTCAAACAAAGTAGTTTATAAAACTGAGGTAAAACTTGTTGCAAATCATTGTCTATCATATATTTTATCATATCGGCGTGAATGTCGTACTGGCCTAAAATATCTTTATCCGAGTAGGTATATAACCCATAATTCATTGTGCAGTGCTATTTTATCAAAAAATTTATATTTTAGAACTAAGTTATCTAAGTGTATTGGGAAACTCTTTTGAAAAAGATTCGAAAAATCTTCTATTCGTCAAGTCGAAAAACTTCAGTTCATGTAAATCGGAAAATCGAATCTCAATTTGACCTTTAATAGTATCTAAAATTTCATAAAAAAAGTTGTTTATAATGTAGTTTCTTGTCTACCAAATTACATGTTTTCCTCCTTTAACAATATTCTGTTTACCGGTCAATTTAAACTTAATACTCGATGTAATATGTTCCTGCGATTTTTCATGTCTGTCTATACCACGAGCTAAATTCTTCAAATCATCATAACCCGAGTGCCCCCAACATGAAGTTGTATCAGATGTAAATAACAAGCAATATAATTTATTGTGTATTTCGATTTTGAAACATACCAGTCATCGTCACCACTAATCCTTTCAAATCCGGTAAAGGCCGTTTATTTTTAACAAAATACTTTCCTATCATATGTTAATCCACTAAATGGATTTTCTAAGAACCCAGCAACTAAGTCACTCATCATTTTAACGTTCACCTATTAGATAAATTATAACTTAACTACTTAACCTTACTTCGCCTCGCGGTACAAAAACAAGAACTAACGATACACGACACGTGTCGCATTCTTCTAGCGGAAGGGCGGTAGCAATTAATCGTATTTCATTCGACCGACGATTCCGTACGAGAATCTAGCCTACGTAGGGTGCTGCCATATTCGCTCTTTTACCCTATCTGGCAATTGAACTGCTTGGAAAACAGCAACTGTGTTGACCACACGTATTTAGCGTTTGAGATATATAGAGAATCCAGCCTCTGGCCACTGTTGCCAGATTAAAAATAACTACTGAGAACGGGGAATCAATTGTAAAATTTGAAGAATTATCAGAGAAACAGGAAATAAAATGGAGAATAATCATTAAGATAAATTGGTGAGGAGGCTGAGCCTCCTTAGCCTCCTTCGAGGAGCCGCAACTGTCATAAATGTATATAAAAAGGTATCACTCGAGAATATAGCAGTGGCGGCTCGTGAATTTTTGAGAGAGGAGGCTGGACATAAAACGTTTTTGTAAAAATATACTCTATTCACAGCCTTTTAACCTTTGCACAGCGACCGTACCAGCTACTTCAGTTACAAAATTAATTGTTACCCAGCAAGAACCAACGTGGAGGTATAGAGTTTCTCTTGCCAAACAATTTTTTTGTTCGTTTTTTGTCTTTTCTTTTTTTGGATTTTTAATATTTTTTCTTTTTTTTGGAATTTTTCATATTTTGTTTTTTTTAATTAATTTTATTAACTTTTTTATATATTAACGGAATTCTACGGTCTTTAGTTTGCGAAAAATGATCAATAATATTATCAAAAAATGTATCATTTTGTTTTAAGTGTTTTACTAAATCTTTTTCAATAGATATTAAACTAACATTGTATAAACGATTTTGGCCCATTGTATTTGGTATGTAAGTTTTAATTCGTTGGAGAGTAGAAAATGATATCTCCACCGATGCCGACGTGACAGGAATGGTGATTGTCAAACAAAGTAGTTTATAAAACTGAGGTAAAACTTGTTGCAAATCATTGTCTATCATATATTTTATCATATCGGCATGACTGTCGTACTGGCCTAAAATATCTTTATCCGACTATATAACGCATAATTCATTGTGCCGTGCTATTTTATCAAAAAATTTATATTTTAGAACTAAGTTATCTTAAAGTGTATTGGGGAACTCTTTTGAAAAAGATTCGAAAAATCTTCTATTCGTCAAGTCAAAAAACTTCAATTCATGTAAATCGGAAAATCGAATCTCAATTTGACCTTTAATAGTATCTAAAATTTCATAAAAATTTGTTTATAATGTAGTTTCTTGTCTACCAAATTATATGTTTTCCTCCTTTTCGCGGGAGGAGCCTCATCAGTTGAAAAATTTTCAAATAAAATATTAAAATGAAATTCTGTATTACGGAAACTTGAAATTTTATCAATGAGATGTTTCAAACGATCTATTGAATAAATTATATCAGTGGATTTATGTTGTAAAATTTGAAAAATAAGATCAGTTTGTTCAAATATTAATTTAAAATTATTAAGAAACAACAAAAATTCTTCATTTTCTAAATAAGATTTTAAACCAACAGCAGCATTTAATGAAACCTGATCTGTTGAAAAGTCATCACTGTTTAATACAAAATCTAATGTTTCAATTAATTTGTCTTTATTTTTATGGATGGTAAATACTGCACGTGTTGTAAAATTCCATCGAGTTGGAGCATTACAGGGAAATCAATGATTTTTTTTTTAACTTCGTCTTGTCAATACTACTATTAGTATTCTATTAAATGATCGATTTTGATAGTTACCTGACATTACTAATCCTTTCAAATCCGGTAAAGGCCGTTTATTTAAAAGAAACACTTTTATCATATGTTAATTCACTAAATGGATTTTCTAAAAGGCAGCAACTAACTCACTAGCACTCATTTTAAATTTACAACAGACAACAATCTAACCTTACTTCGCGTGGCGTGACAACACAAACAAGCACTGACTGACCTACTCAGCAGTCGGCAGAATGCAACGCACGTGTCGTATTTCACAGATTGCAAGCTAGCCTCCAGAGGGTGTTGCCATTTTCGCTGTTTTACCCTATTTGGCGATTGACTGGTCGGAAAAACGGCAACTGTGTTGAACAACACATGCTCAGCGTTTGAGATATATAGAAAGTCTAGCCTCAGGGCACTGTTGCCAGATTAAAAATAACTACTGAGAACGGGGAATTAATTGTAAAATTTCAAAAATTATCAGAGAAACAGGAAATAAAATGGAGAATGATCATTAAGATAAATTGGTGAGGAGGCTGAGCCTCCTTAGCCTCCTTCGAGGAGCCGCCACTGGAATATAGTTATATAAAGATAACAGGTTCCTGTTAATTGTATAATATACAAATTAGTTTTCATGTTACATTACTGAATATTTATGGGCATAAATTATTCATCAAATAATTGATCTTTATTATAAATTAAAGAGGGAATGAAAATGTTCTCTACCGTTTTGAAGAATCCATTTACTAATGAGATGTTCGTATTTAGCATAATTATAGCAGCATCGAAGTAAATTAATTAGTCGTGGTCCGAAATATGTAAAATTTCTCATCCAGTGTGTTTTTTGGAGTTTTGGTTACCGTGGTTGTGTGAAACTATTTGACACAGATGTTTATTCTTTGCAAAGTAAAGTAGCACTGCTTTGCAGTAGACCTGTCTGGGACCTAATATTTGCAATTCCTTGTAGACTAGATGAGATGGATATTGAAGTTTTTCCCCTAGCGTTACCTTTAAGAACCTCTTTTGTAGTCGTTCTATTTTCAGATAATTATATCCGCTAAGTGCACCCCATGCAATAATTCTGTATTGTATAAATGAATCTATATTAAAGCGTAATAAATAATTTTCAGTACGCTTAAGCTGATGATGCTGCTCAAAAGTCTAAACTTAAGATGTCTGAGTTTTTCATTTATCTTATTAACGTGTAAATTCCAACGTAGATGACTATCTATAGTTAGTCCTAGGTATTTAAAAGATGTTACTGCTTGAATATCAGAAGTATTAAGCTTTAATGAGTTAAAAACGGGCGAATTTTTGTTTAGGATTGTTATAGGTAAGTATTTAGTTTTCGTGATATTGATGGAGAGCAGATTAGTGAGAAACCAATATTTTATATAATTAAAATCGGATACAGCTATAGCAGTGACTTCATCCCAGGTGTTGCCTTCGTAAATACCTACCGTATCGTCCGCAAATGACGATATTTCTCCTAGAAGAGTTGGAGTAAGTAGAAGGTCATTTACATATAGCGAGAATAGTGTAGGTCCTAATACGGTACCTTGAGGTGCTCCTATTTCTATTGAAATTTGGCTGCTGACAAGCTCACCGATTTTTACATTTTCAGTTTGGCTTGTGAGGTAGCTCTGAAATGGAGATAATGCTATACCACGAAACAAGAGACTATGAGATAGTATATAGCCCTTTCAGTATGATTCCGTGTTTGATCTCTTCCTAGTTTAATTAATTGTATAACTTATAAACAATCACCTGCCACTGTTTATCCGCGTTAAATTAAGCAATAATATCATTAACTTTCACTTAATCACTGACTAGCCTCATATCACGACCTAACACTGCTACATACGTTAGCCTATAATGGACCATTCCAAGCCTTCGCCATCGTGTAGAGAGAGGACTGGTTTGCAGAGGCCGATGATGAGCTGGTGATTGTTTTTGGACTGGTTTTTCTACCTAAATCAAAGAGAGCCAGCATGCGTAAGCTGTCTCTGCGGACAGGCTGTGCCCATTGTTTCATCCTTTTGGTTTCACTGTTGTTGTATTGTGTATTATTGAGTAATTTACTACTATTCAAGAAGGAATAATTCTCAGAACATTTCGCCTATTCGTCTTTTGTCTATAACCTGCAAGATTTTAAAATCATTCAAGCACCTATCTTTTCTCCAAACATTCCACCGCCGACTCACACGATGTCTGATGAATATTATAGGCATTCCTCTCGTGTAGTCAAATCAAAAGAAGTAAAAAAATTAAAAAATCGGGCCATCAAATATATTTTTACTCAATCTCCGTTAACTATATATGAAATTATAATTGAAATTCAAATATCTAAAATGAATTTGTTCTATTGTATTGATAATAAAATAGACATTAAAAAAAGGAATTAATTAATTCATTCACATTGTTCTTTTGATATTGAGACATTAGAACAATTCAAGCATAAATATATATTAAGCCAATTAGACAAAATTATACTTCTGTACTCGTTCTTTTTGGGTTAAAATATTTTTTGAAAATTTTTTTGTAAAAATGTTATGTTTTTGACCTTTAAGGCTCCTTACGTCGACGACTCTATGCTGCCTACTGAGCCTTTGTCTAAAGACGACCCTGTAAATTTTGAACCAAACCATTGATCCTTTTTTGAAACGAAAACATGCCATGCTGCTGATTCTTATGCATCCTAACGAATGTTAATAATGTATTACTCATCCAGTTATAATAAAAATTTCACAGCTCGCATTTAATAATTTAATCTATATCGCGCAGGGTCTGGAGGAGTTCCTCGAAATGAGTGTCATGTAATAACATCGAATAATTCTGTTTATAGATACCACTTTTGTTTTCGACCAAGTCATAATAAATTGGAGCAATAAATTTAATACTATTTAAGCCATTATTCATGTTGAATGTTTTTTGTTTATAGTTTATATTATATCGGAACAAAAGATAAATATGATATCTTTCAATATTATTGATTTCCAATTAGGGATAGCTGTTTGTTCCATATTAGAAGTCATATCGCATGCGATGCGTTTTAATAGTTTTCATTATGTAAGCATGTTTGTATTATTCAAATAGGCTATTTTGGCCAAATATACTTTTTAACTTTTTATTATTGATTGGGAAAATCAACAGACTAGAAATGAATTGGCTAACTTTAATTGTAAATGAAATTATTATTTATTGTAATTAATTATATATTTATTCATCTAATAATATAACAAAAGTGGAATCGATGTTAATTACATCAAAACAATCCCACGTTCTGATAAACCTTCATTAAATTAGGGTGACTTTGGTCAATAATATAATCATGAACACAATTATAAAACTCTATGCAGGTAATTATCCGTTTCATTATCCAATAATCCAATAGACATGACACACGCACACACACATTAATTTCCACGATAAATTGTTTTAAATGTGTAGTATAAAGGGGTGTTTGTTAATTTACTGTAAGTAAAAAATGTCACAGATATAAACTCAGTAGGAAGGTGGGACACTTCCGACCAACTTAATATATCAGGTCAAGATAAGCTTTTTGGTATAAAAAAATATCAGAAGAAATTTTAAAAAATCATACTGCCAAATTATAATTTTATTGATTTAAAACTTTTACAGTAAATTTAAAACCGCTTTCACCAAAATTTCCTCAAAATCTTTCAACAACAAAAACAATTATTGAAGTAAATTTAAATTTACATCGTACGTTGATAAGTTTATAATAAAAGGCGCTATGGTCTAGGGGATATGATACACCCACTCGGGTTCGATTCCTAAAACTACCCAAAAGCTATTGAGAATAAACATTGTTGACAATAACTTGTTGACTCTAGACAGATTGTGGCTTACCTTTCGGCATATTTCCTACTGTAAAAACAGTGAAATAGCCTAAAAAATTAGGTAGTTTTCTTTTTTAAGCTTGCCTTCAATGCAATCTTTTTTTTCTACAAGATAATAAAACATCATTTATTGAAATGTACAGAATGATGTTGAAGCTGGACTGGATATTCTTATCTGAATGTACCGATATAGACGTAGCAACTACGGAATTTCATTATACACTGTTAGATATTTTTTCCAACATTCTTAAATATGCAGATGACCTGAGAATATTCAGGCTTATTGATAATATAAGTGACTGTATTTCACTTCAATATGACCTTCACGCGCTTGAAATATGGTGCCTCAACAATAAGCTAACGCTGAATGCAGCAAAATGTCCTTTACTCGAAAACGAGATACAATCATTTACGACTATTCAGCTCATAATCACATTGTTTTTCGACCGTCTAGATTTAGGGATTTAGGCGTCTTTGATCCAAAACTATCGTTTACACCACATATTAACAATATTATATCATCTGCTTATAAAATGCTAGGATTCGTCATAAGAAACTGCCGAGATTTTGTTAATATTAATACTCCAACTATTTTACTCAATTCATTAGTTCGCAGTAAACTCGTGTATACGTATGTGGTGTGGTGTTTTAATTATTTAACTCATTAATAGAATATTGAGAATATACAGCGTAGATTTTTAAAATATCTAGCTTATCGTATAGATCATCAGTATAGTACCCCATAAAAGGTTTTCTTCATAAAACGCTATTAAGCTATTCAATTGCAATGAACTCATGACTCGCAGAAAGTACTTTTTGGTAATCTTCAAGTAATACACAATGTTATCGATTGTCGAGTTATATTGGAGCACATTGACTTTCACGTACCATCAAAAAATATCCGTACCACTACTACTTTTTATCCAGCTAGTATTTTTTTTTAAGTTCTCGCCGTTCTGTTTCTAACGCTCGACAACTTGACTCTTTATTTTTTAAACCAGTATCCACTGCAGATGTATTGAGTGTCATCAGATCATTGAGAAATACCAAATCCTGTCCTGTTGACAATATTAGTGTTGAGTGCATTGGGGAGATCGCGGAATACATAGCGGAACCATTGCAGCATATCATTAATTTAATCTTAGAAAATGGTATATTTCCCAATGAATTCAAAACTTCCGAATCACTCCGTTATATAAAGGCGGTAGTAGGGAAGATATCTCCAATTACCGGCCTATATCAGTAATTAGTAACTTTAGCAAAATCGTTGAAAATATAGTAAAAATTCAATTAACCGCATACTTGGAGAAATCGGAGCTGCTCTCACCTTTTCAATTTGGGTTCAGAGAAAATAGGAGTACGCAAGATGCTATAAAAAATCTTTCGAGTTAAAGTTATAGTTGTCTTGATAAATCTATAAATTCTGCTGCCATATTCCTCGACCTGTCTAAGGCATTTGACACTATAAGTCATGAACAATTACTCCAAAAATTAGAACATGCTGGTATTAGAGGAGTATGTAATAATCTGTTTCGATCTTACTTAGCAAACAGAACCCAACAAGTAAAAAGAGAAACAGTTTTAAGTGAGCCAGGAATATTAAAATACGGTGTACCCCAAGGTACAGTGCTGGGACCCCTTCTGTGTCTAATGTACATAAATGATTTGATCACATTAAATTCAGATTGCTACATAATTGCATACGCAGTTGACATTGTACTTGTATTTGAAGGTCAGAGTTGGAATAATATAGAACATAAAATAATTAATAAAATGAAAGAAATTGGGGATTGGCTAAGAGATAATCTTCTTACACTGAATATGACCAAAACCGTGTATGTACCATTTACATCGTATAGTAACAATTTACCTGATTTTGATATAATCACTGCTCTGATAATATTTCATGTAGTTGCACAAATAAACTAAATATCGCTTAATCAACAAAATACCTTGGAGTGCAGTTTGATTGCCAGCTAAAGTGTGATAAACATATTAGCACAAAACAAGTAAGGAAATTATATTACATATTTAAAGAAGTTTCCTATTTTTTAAACATTCAAAAATTGAAGCAGGTTTATTACTCTTTAGCACAATCGATTCTCCAATACGGTATCATTGCCTGGGATGGTGCTTATCTCTCCACTCTAAACCAATTATTCATAGCACAAAACATACTTCTAAAAATAATATTTAAAAAGGTTTGGCTATATTCAACTAATAACTTATATAAAGATGCACAAGTTCTAAATATTTCACAATTATATATAAAAAACATACTAAGCGATATTTTCTCCACTACAAAAAACACAATATCACATAGCTATTGTGCTAGAAAAAATGAAAACGATGATCTTATTTTACCAAAATCCACAAAAACGATTGGAAAAGAAGTAGCGCTTACTTGGGCCCAAGATTTTACAACTTAATTTCCCATGAAATTAGGAAAATAAATAATAAAATACAATTTAATAAAAAGGTAACTAAATATTTATCACAACTAGATAGTGAAAACTTTTACAAATATCTAAGGAATTCATAGATACAACAAATTCGAAAAGCAATGTACATATTTACTTAAAAATGAAAAGATTTCACATATTTTAGTTAATTTATATATCGATGTTAATGCACCTACATTTTTCATCAATTAAAAGTTAAAATTAAGTTAACATGTAACATATATCTCGACAAAACAATCATATTTATACACAAACATATCATTGTTTAGATAAATAAGATTGTTTAATTGTTTTTAATTGTATCAGTTAAAATTAATCTTTGATGTAACTACATATTAGACTTGTAAATTATTTTTTAAATAAATCTCTCTCTCTCTCTCTCTCTCTCTCTCTCTCTTCATGATATATTTGTGTACACTATTAATTCAATAAGAAATGCAATCAAATAACAGCTCAGAACATTTATCATATATTTAATTAATCTTGTTGTTATTCTCTTATGCCATTTCCTTACCCTGTAACTGGAATTCTTCCTGTTGGGTAATGCATTCAAATAAAAAAAATAAAAAATAATGAATAAAAATGCTTTACTTCTATTGCACTAAGAAATTTGCTCACATAAATTATTAAGTGGTACCATATTTAACTTTTAACGCAATCTCTTTTCGTGTGTGACATCACCCTACTATGAGTCTTTATTCTGAAACGTTTTAAATATTTGGGGTTGCCAATTTTATTTTATTGAATTTATTATTTGATTTTACTATAGTAGTTACTCCATTTTTGTCCAATACTGTATGTAAACATGATCAAAGCTATAATATGTAACTAGTTGTAGTCTTTGATAATGGCTGCAACGTATCCAAAAATGTCTTTTGAATAGGCTATAATTTAAGTGGAAAAAGGGTGTAAAGTACCTAAATCCTATTATATTATAGTCATACCTACTGGTTGAGTTCGCAACTTAGTATGCTTTTTCAGAGGTTAGGTTTATTTCTAAAGAACAGAGTATAGATTATATCGAACTAACTCATCCCTCTGTGGAGATCCACGATGCCAATATATTCTGATCTGAATTCAACTGTAGAGAAAATGCTCATTAACTGAATTCTCATGCGGCTTAAGACATTATCATGATACACGTGCCAGCAATTACATAAATTTAATTATTTGATTTGACATTGAGATCAAATTTTCAACCTCGAGGCACGACTTATCGCTGAATATGATTCGGCATAGATTTTTGTGTCGGTACTGATTTGAATATATGCAGCACCAAACACATGAGTCAAATTTACTGTTTACAATATACAATCAACTGAATTTATGAGAAAGTGGTGAAAAGTTAATTAAAACTAGTCTGCTTCTAAGGAAGCTGTCACGATATAGAGCGGTAACCGAATTTGCTCGGACTGTTACCAATCCCAACAGTTGCTCTTCGTAGTATGATGGAATCAGCAATGAATGTCGGTAATTTTTGCATGATTCTGAGTTCTGAGAACAAAATTGCCTTCAGTAGATGATTATGATACAAATTGAAGGAACTAAAATCGCACACTTTTTGATCTTCGCAAATGGTTCAAAAAAAATGGTAAAAATGACGAAAACCGGTTTTCCGCGTCGGATTGAGTTAAAAAGAAAAAAAGCTTTTGATAAGCTTATGCGCCGTGAAAAGACGGAAAAAATGAGCTGTGGATGAACCCGATTGGTACAGCGAAATTTCAAAAATTCTTTTTCAGGATTTTAGCACTCAGGAATATATCCCTTGAATCTTTCGCTGTTTTCTGATGAGGATTTCGCTTCATCAAGACAACACGTAGAATCTGATGTGTTAATCATTGAAGATCAAGTTGTAGAAGAGATGCCCAGAGCTCAATCTCCTCCAAAATTGGCCACTTCTGAAAAAAGAATTGAACAAAAATTTGCTTCCGCAAGAATAGCAGATGACAATTGACAACCTTCTATATCGAGCTTACAGAACAAGGTGCGCTTCCAAGCTAGCAGTTGCAGTTCCCTCAGTAGCACCAAATAAATCAAAGAAACGTTCCGAAATTGTAACTTCCACACCAATGAAAAATGTTCTCGAAGAGGCAGAGGCAGAGATGAAAAAAGAATGAAGTTAGTTAAAAGGAAAATTTTAGATGATAAGAAATCCCAAACGAAACAGAAAGGTAACATCAAAAAAAGAAGCAGGAAATTTTCATCTGACAGTGACTTAGGAAGTAACGAATCGGAAAAAATATGTGATGATGACGAGTTGGACGACATCGACCCAAGTTTCATTTAAGAAGATCATGAGCAACGGCCAGAGGGTGATCATGGGGAATGTGAAATATGCGGATAGTTTGGCAAAAATAACGAAATCTGGTTCCGGTACAGACAGTGTGCCAAATGGGCTTAGCTGAATGCACTGAGTCTGACAAAGCCTGTAATTATATATGCTATATTTGCCATCAGTAATGATGAGACTTCTTTGTTTTTCTCATAACTGTTTTTGAAGAGGAGCTTATGGCGATGTTATGTGTCTCAATATGAACCAGTTTACCTGGAATTAATGTCAAAAGTAAAGAAAATAACACAAAACTCGTATTACTCTTGGTCAATTTCCTGGTAACAAAATTGTGCTGTTTCATAGTAAATCAAATAAATCCTTGCTGTCGACATCCTGAAACTTGTTTCACAAACGCACTCCTTTTTCTTCCTGAAGCTGACTCAAATATTACTCTTGAAGAATGGTATACAACACTGGTGACATAAATAGAATAAATTTAGTAGGCCACGTGCTTCTGACATGATTTGTGAACTCATACTTGTAATGCAGATTGAGTTGTAATTAACGCGTTTTCTAGGTAGGCTATTGCTATTCTAGGAAATAAATTAGACCCTATTAGAAATCGGCGTCTAGTCTCCAGGACCACTTAATTTCAATTACCTACATTTACTGCAGTTGCTCCCGGTCTAGACTCATAGATACATCCAATATTCGCAATAGTTCCAATGGCTTGAACGAAAAACTGAAATAAAGGTAAGTCCTTGATGATACATATCGACTGCAATCTTAAATGTAATTTCGATAAATAATAATGAAAAGGTTGATAGTTTGAACAGTGAAGTACGTAAAAGTTGCTTGATAATATTCTTTTGAAAAATCATTATCGAAAACAAGACAGTGATTAACAGGCAATAATATTTCAAAGACATACGTTCGTTAATTCCTCCAACTAACGATGGCAAAAAAGAATAAAACATATTCAAGGAGTCATCACGGTAGAACGTGAACAAAGTTGCTATAAAGTTGTTTCGACCTGTTAAGTCTTATCCTCCTTTCACTTATCCTTCAAAGTCAAATATATCAGTATATTCAACAATACAATACTTTAGTCTTGCTTGGTAGTGTGTCGGTAAAATTATGATAATATTATCTCAATCTTGTTTCTGTAGATATCTATAACTTTCGAGTTATAAAGTACACAAGCAATAACAAACCCTCAAACCAGGTATTTTGCACGCTTTATAAAATTAAAAAATAAATATAGCGCGTCATAACATTAATGCCAAAATCAAGATTGCTTTATAAATGTAAATGTCAAATCTCCATGACAAATGGTCAAGTTATTATGGACAGATATAGGATTCAACAGCGCTTCGAAATTAACTAGAAGTCCGCATGCTTGGTCCTAATGAGAAAGACACTGGTAATGTTACAGCTCCTGATGACAGGTTAGCAAACTTATGTTATGCATGTGAGTTCATAGTTGGCATGTAGTCCGCTTTACCGGCAAAGGAAATTACGATAAAGCTGATATTGCTGCCAACAGATTGAATTTCAAAATTCGAGCGTCGATCTGTATTAGGTCGAGTTCTGATTACGATACGTATAAAATTTCAAGTTGATCGGTTGAAGGACGACCGAGAAAAGCCGGATGTAGCATTGTCTCACTTCAGTGGACGCCAAGCCGCTTTGCTCACTACGCTTCAATAAGCGGAAATAAAAGTAATTGCGAATATTTCTAAGCATAAAAGTTACTGTAAATAGTTTTTGGATCTTAATTAATAGTTTAACGATGCAATTGTTAGTAAGTTTAAGATTTGAAGAAACAATTAAATTTTGGTTTTGTCATTTTTTTTTTTTTGCGAAGATGAAGAAAACCGTTCATGGGAGGTTACATGTGTCACTGTTTCTGGATGCTTACCGCAGAGTCTGCGTGTCAGGTCGCCATTGTACAGTCCCATCTTGTTGAGGAGCTCCTCTACTAGTACATGGTCAGTCATGACCTGTTTAATGTTAACAGGTCTGTCGTGCTTTTGTGACACGGTCCTTTCAGGTATTTCTCCCGTGTATGTATGTATGTATTCTTTGTGGTTTTCCAGGATCCAGTCTTCTACAGATCTTCGTGCTATACGTTTTGGTACTCCTGTAGTTTGTTCTGGATATGGATCGTCTTCCGACCCTCTTCTTGCAAGTTCGTCGGCTTTTTCATTGCTCGCAGTTCCCTGATGTCCCGACACCTAGATCAGCTTAACGCAGTTCCGTTCTGCTAGTGTGTCCAGTTCCTCTTTGCATGCCCATACCAGTCGGAATGTCACTTAATGACTTCTCACTGCCTTATGTGCAGTCTGATTGTTTGTCAATATATGGATCTGCTTATCTTCGATGGCTCTCCGATGGTTTCCTTCGCGCATTGGAAGATTGCGTATACCTTTGCTTGAAAAACGGGAGTCTGTTTTTTCAATGAATAGCTGAAGCTGCTCTTTGAGTTTTTTGAGTATGCTTCTGCACCTGCACCTTTTTCAGTCTTGGACCAATATATGTACCAGATATTTCCTTGTAAAATGGTGCCCAGGTTTGTTTTTCCCATTCAGCTTTATTTCGTATTAATACCTTGAATATGTTGTCAAAAGAGTGTCGTTTTGGAATGTGATCTGTTCTCATGCCTAACACGTCCTGGTTTTATAGTTGGTGCTTCACTGGCAAAGAAGCTTCGACAAAGCGAATTTTTTGGCCACAGATTGAATTTCATAATTTGAACATCATCATGACCTGTATTAGTTCGAGTTCTAATTACGTACAAAATTTCAAAGTAATCGTTTAAAAGATGGCCTAGAAAAGGAGGATGTATTGTTGTTTCATTTCAGTCAATGCCAAACCGCTTCGCTCACTGCGCTTCAATAAGCCGAAATTTTCGTTCGATGATAAATCGCGAAGATACTAAGAATAAAAGTTACTCTAAATAGTTTGGATCTTAGGATTGTGATGTGGGAGCACCAATTTGGATAGTAATCAATTGTTATAGTTAATAGTTAGATAGATAGATAGATTGCATGGGCTTGTGAGCTGGGAGCCTCACCCCCACACCTCACTTTGTGTATGCCCTCTTGTTATGTTAGAGTTCCCTGTCCAGCTCCGTCTTTATTACTAGACTCCATAGGCCAGACCTTGAGTCCTCCATATAATGGGAGGGTTGTGGTTTTCCCTTTCCTAACGTTGAGAATCTTATCCTTGTTAGGCCTTTACAGTAGCACAGTATGTGTACTAAGATCTTTTCGTCTTCCTGGCAGAACCTGCATAAAGTTGTATCTGTCAGTCCGATATTGTTCATGTATTTATTGAGTCTACAATGCCTTGTTAGGAGTCCAACCATGATTCTAGTTGATCTTCTATTCTGGCTTAGTAGGTACTCCATGCATTTTGGAGATGGTTCTTTAACTCTTTGGCCTATCTCATTCTCGGCGCCTTGGTCCAACATTCTTGATTGATTTTTCATCCAAGTACTGTTATAATTAATAGTTTAACAATACAATTGTTAATAAGTTTAAGATTTGCACAAAATGTTTAAATTTTTGTTTTGTCATGATTAAGTTGTTAATTTCAAACCACATTATTTTAATTAGTCTTAAGCCCAGCTGTGAGTTCTTCACTGTTATTACTGGATGCAGTTTTATAATAATGCAGAGGGGTAAGTCATTGATATAAATAATAGAAAAGAGTAGCCTCCGAACTGAGCCGTGAGGAACACCATGCTTAATAATTTTAACATTTGAGTTTGTGTTGCCAGTTTCTGCGTATTGATATTAACGTAGGATTTGAAAAAATCAATTGTCCATTTTTCACTCCTAGAATTTCTAGTTTCTGCAGCAGGATATACAACAGGTCTTGGGAATATTCAAGGTGACAGGTTGCATTTCGAAACCCGGGCTCCATTGGATACTCAATTTCGCGCACGACCTTTTGTCATTCGCGCCGACCCCAAATGATGCTAGCTACTCTTTAATTATATAGTATATAGTTTTCATACTTTTCTCCAACTTTGCCTCATATATTCTAGCCACTAATGATATCAAATTAGCATTCTTTGGTATTTATTTTGACAGTTATTCATATAGGAAGTAAGCCCGAGTTCACATAAATTGTTTTCGCGTTCCTTGGTGTGATAAAAATAGATAAAACATTATTTAGAAACAATTACTACAGGATTATCAATCACGATGATATGCACTCCAATTAATAGTTAATGAAGGGTAATTTGTTATAAATGTCGTTTAAGTAACTAGGTATAAAACATTAATAATTCAATGTAGCAAGCTGCAGCTGATACAATTACATATTATTGTTATTCCAAGAATAGATACCTAGATTAAAATAATTATATTTATATGAGACAAGTTATAAACACTTATAATGAGTGCATGGGGTCGTTGTTTCTTGACGTTTCAATTATTTATAGAGCAACAAAAATTTCTACCCAGCGCCAGGCAGACTTGAGACATTCCTCACCCCGATCGAACGAACAATATTATTGCGGAAATAAAACCGACAAACAATCCACAAAAGCATAACTAAACTTATCGGCCTTCTAACATAAACGTTTCATTTAATACTAAAGTCGTGAACAAACAACAACAAAAATATCGAACGTGGTTCAAAAAGTGCCATTCAAATATAATTGGCAGCCACTGCTATTATCTATCATTATTACGATTGTACAAACTGAAATGGTACTTCACGTAATTGCCGACGAGTAGCGTGGTGGTTGAACTTTTGATTAGAAGTAATTTTAAGAGTGGTCATACATTTAATAATAGAAAATACATACTTCTGATATATAGAAATTTCCATTATATGAAGTAATAACTACTTTGTTTTCATACCACTTGTATTAATAATAACGTGAAAACGTAACTATAGTTTCAACACCGAAGTGCCATTATCAAACAATTAGAAAATTATAAAGAAATCAACGAAACAGTTCAAGTACCTATAAATAGAGTAGAGTAAAGTAGGGTTGAGATTAAGGGATCAACGGAAATTCCAAAAACAGGTAGATCCTAGGAAATTACAGTATTATATAGTAAACATAGCAACAATTTGTGAATTAGTGTGATTATAATTTAATATTCTAAGAATTATTTGAAGAGCGGTTTGAAAGACAGTACAGTATTACATGATAAATAAATAAGGTAACAATTTGTGAATTAGTGTGATTATAATTTAATATTCTAAGAATTATTTTAAGAGCGGTTTGAAAGACCATGAAAAGATCACTTTGACATAAGTCTAACTGATCATTGAGGATATTTTTATTAGAGTTTTTGACACCTTTATAAATCTCTATTGATTCTAATGTATCCAATTTGAAACCTCTGGTTTGGTTATGTAAAATGCTTAGGCTTAGAAATTTCCACTTTAATAACATTATATCAACAATAGTAACATCCCCACCTTTTTAATAAACTATAAAAGAGTGCACACTGTCGATACACTATAACACTATCAATAAGAAATATTCACTTTTATCCACTAAAAATACTCTTAACAAGTACTGAGGACCTTTCGGCTACCAAGTAGCCATCATCACAGTAAGCTGAATATTACTTATTCAAAAAATCCCCACCTTTGTCATTTAGCTCTATACTATCGCCATGTGGATCTGTTACCTTTACAACTACTGACGAATAATTATACGAGCCTTAATATTGGTACCTTTTTTAAGATACCAATTTTTACACAATTACAAAATTAGTATAGATATTACTTTCAACTGGATTTCTACGATAATATTCGATTATAAGTGTTTGGGGGAAATAAGCTGAAATGAACGGAAGATAAATATTTAAATGTGACACTATAAATAAGAAACAATTTTTTCTGGATCGCTCTGACTAGGATTATCTTCCTCATAAGTCATTTCTTCTTTCTGGAGAATTGGACCTTCATTTCCTCCTAGTTTTACGTCTTTGTGGATGATATGATGAGTATGTAGTTGGTTACTCTAACTGGCATTAGTAAGTTACTGTTGTCCATTTTTATGGTAACTGTGGCTCGAGCTGTTGGCTTACCTTTTGGCTTTCCCGAACCATCAGTTTCTCCCCTTCGGTAAATGCTGAACGATGCTTTATTCCAAAATTATACTCCAAAAGAGAAGTATACATTTGGCAATCTTTTCCTCCTTTCTTCTTGTATATTGGAACTAGTTTTGCCTATTTTAATTCTTGGGGAGAATGGCCTTACTTAAAGTTTTTATTCCAGATGATAGAGAGTGGTTTCGAGATTTCTTATGCCGACAGGTTTATTACCTCAGTAGAAATGTTATGAATGTCGCTTAATTTTTTATTTTTTATTTTTTATTTTCTATTTCTGCAATAGTGGTATTAAATAAGAAATAGGAGTGTGAAGTATCTAAGTGTAGCTTCTGTAAAAATGTTTTAGAAGTTGTATTTGTATTACATATTTTCTCAGTTGAGTAGTGACTATAATACTATAAGTAACTAGTTAGTGATTACCTCTGTAATAGTAGGTATATCATATATCAAGGGACTAATATAATAATGATTTTTGTCCCAGGTATGAATTGTATGTAAATTCGTGGAAAATAGGTCACATTATCACTTATGTCTACTATATTTTTGTCTTTACGTACATTTCGGTCTTACGACCATCATCATAAGTATACAAACTAATTCAATTCAACTAAAGCATGAGATTTCTTAAACTAATTGTACTAAGCACTAAGCGTCTTTATCGCATTAATTTCCACTAAAATTGTCCTTGTCCCAACAACGAATAAAACCCGAATAATTTAAATTGTAACACATTAAAATACGGTATACCGTTTCTATAGTTAAAGACGTCGTATCTCGAAGACGAGTAGAAACTGTCTGACAAACAAAAATCCCTTTGCGCCAAATACAATGTTGAACATATGTGTTTCAAATTTATGACTACGATAGAAGGTCTTTGCTGTACAATATTACTGATTTATTGTATCAGCATATACACAATTTTAATCATTATAAAGAAGTACAAAGAAATGTGAAAGTGTTTAATTAATTGAATTTCTATAAATTTGACTCAATGGTACTATTATTTGCCACTTTACCGGAACTGTAGATGCTACCTGTAGTGATTGGTGAAACGTCAGCATCAAGTCATGCTATTGTGACGCAGAATCCATCCGGAAGCCAAGAATTTTCAATTCAAAGTATGTTTATATGGTCTATGAAAACTGTTCTTGGAACCGATTGTAGTTTGGTAACAATTTTGAAATATTATACATTCTGTTCAATTCAATTGGAATCATCATTGTTAAAATGACTCTATAACTACTTGTCCGATTGCAGTAATGGTAGTTGTTCTTGACCTGTTCCATCTACATTATTCAAGTCAAAAGGAATGCAACGGTCAGTGCTCTCAGACTGCAAAGAACAAACTGCTTCTAGTTAGAAGTAGTGACTGGTCGCGTGAGTATCACACCTGAAATAGAGAATAACTACAGTAGGAGTGAAGATTAATATAGCCCAAACTTTGGTATATTCAAAACCCTAGATCCTTGCGTTATGAATATGAATAAACTGCTATTAACAATAAATTCATCCTACTCCAAAAAATATCCTCAAGAGTTTCAGTTATCATTGCAACATAAGTAATGCATTGAACAGCCTTTCTCCTCAATTTTAGATACTCCGCATCTTAAGGTGTTTTTTCTTGGATGAACCGCATTGAACCTTGTTTTCAAACCGCTTCCAATATGACGTAGTGAATAATGTCTTTCAAGAAAATAAACCGTTTAGAAACGTCAATGGTCACCAATATAATATTTATTGCTTATATTAATCGTCGCTAACGATTATTATAAACTTGAAAATCGGTGGATAATTATCTTGATTACGACTTTTTCCAGCTGTTCAGGTTCCAAAAACAGACTGTAAGAGATTTACTCTCTCGGCCCCATATTGAATGTTCCTCATAGTAGAGGTTATCATACCCATTAACAAACAAAATTGCTTATGTTCAGTATTTCTCTTCTGTGAAACATCTGTCAAAAATTGTCAATGATCGAATGATCTGGCATTTCCCCTCTCTTCTATTGCTTTTGGATTTCGAACCGTTCTTAGGGATGCATTCAAATTAGATTGAACCGCATGCTGACGTCACTGGATCGACAAGAAAATGTTTGGTTTCAAAACGCATTGAACACGGTTCTTCAAGAATAAACAGCTTTATGAAGTATCTCAGTCCATATAAATTGAAGCAGCTGATTGAATGATAGCTACTAAACATCACCTGAGCGGGAGTTACACGCTCGATCTTAGCACCAGTGTTTAACATTTTTGACAGACTCGACGAATAAAAATAAAATTTAAATTCTACAGAAGCACTACAACGTTAAAACGTTTCGCTATAGTTTCTAATCAATTTTCATTCTTCAAATCTCTAAATTGTAAATCAACCAAAATGGTTTATCTCGTAAATGTTGATAATAATTTTTAAAGTGTCCGAATAAAATTGTTGTGAACTTTTTTAATTGATTCGGTGAGCGTTCTTATCTTATTTATATGGAAGACATGACCGCTTAAATCCCAGTTTTATAAGATAATTGGTTGGAAGCACATGCAGTAGAGCGGTGTCCTTAAATAGTTACTTGTTATTCCAACTGTGATGTGTGATATTACAGAAGCTGATCGAAGGTGTGTTTCGAAAAAGTTCCTTAACGAAAAAACACTGATGTTGAAAAAATTTGAATGAAGGTATGCTAACATACTTTTTATTGAGGTCAATTTTTCATGCTCTGAAAGAAAGGCCTTGCCTTACCCAAGCAAAATTACCATTAAATGTTTTCGCCTAATTTCAAAATAGGTGCTTAACTACAATGTGCTTAAACACTCGTTTGGAGAACTTATTTATTTGAGTCTTGACTTGAATGCAGAGATCCAAAATTATTAATTATTATTGAAAGCAACCATTCATTCATGCAATATCACGAAGATTTTCCAATTCAATTTTAGGAATAAGATTGAGTTTTGAGAAAAGGAAGAAGTGAATACGAAGGATTTTGATTCAGCACGTTAATTACTCCCAAAATTATCCACCATCAGTTTACCTTTGGGAACATTTGTTGGGCTCCTTGATTTCGAATAAAGCCGCATTCATTTATTCAATATGTTAGAACAAAGAATATTAATGTTTATAGTTTTACTTAAATAAATATAAGTCTAACTGTAGAATATAATTTTGGTCGAAATTAAATAGTTGTTGAAGCGAACTTTATTCAAAATGAATCAAAATTTTTCTCAAATTCAGGTCAGCGATTTCTGCTTAAGCGTGTTGACAGTTGACCTTCATCAAACGATAAAACGTTTACAGTTTGTGCAATCTAGAGTGCCATTTTTCTCAGTGAATTGCAAACAGCCAAATCGGATAAAACAACAATTGCAATTGTTTCTATGAACTCCGTATCAAAGAACAGGCCACTAAATCTTTCGGCAAATTACTCTCGCGTTAACAGCTCATCTTTTTGAAAATGCATTACAACACATTTTTTTCTCTCGTAAATCCTTAGCTATTCGAGAAAACTTGAAGAGATCAAAAAGATCGTAAATGATTGGGGGTTTTTAGACATGTTTTTTAAAAGAAAACAGTTATAAAAAAATGTCTTACGGGTTGATTACTTCAACTCCTTACAAGAATATAAAAATAAAAAAATTTCAAAAAATGTAGTTTTATTGACAGATAATGTTCACCAAGTTTGGTTTCTTTATTTCAATATACAGGGAAAATAAAAAAGAAACCGTTTTTTACGAATTTTTTGGAGAGGCTTAACGTTTCAGGAAAGGGTTTTTAAAAAATTTTATACTGAAGACCCCTTTAATTTTCACAAGAGAATCACCCCTTACATTTTTTCGGTGCTATTTAGATATACCCTGTATATACAAAAATGTATTACCATATGTTATAAAAACATAATTCGAATAAAATATAACAAATTTTTAAAAGTGAATAGCTAAAAACTGCAAAAATCGCAGAAATACCACAAAATAATTTGTTATTGTTCTAACCATTAACTTCAATTGTTTTGGAAATAAATTCACGGATTTCCACTAGCAAGAATTCCATAATTGCTTAGAAGTCTTTTTTTGACTCATTTAGCGGCTCTTCCTTTAGTAGGCCAGGAAGCAGGGTATTTAAAATATTTGTTCTCGTCCTGTCTTCATCAAGTTATGTCCACGAAGATCGATCATACTTCACACTTCATCAAAATCGATAGAGGCTCTCTCATAACGAACACTTTAAATGCGTGTCTGACGGTTGTGATGACTCTGTTTCTCAATGATAGGAAAGTTTCTATTTGAAGCAAAAAATGGTTCCCAGAAATGAGCAATTTGAGGTCAATCGTGACAAAGTAGCCAAAAGTTACGAGAAACTCCATACAAACAAATTGGACATAAGTGAACGGTGATCCAGAGCTAAACGCGAAGGTTCATAGCGTCTGGCTCTTAGGGGATATGGACTATTGTTGTTAATACCAACAATATCTACCGCCTCGCTTTTGAATGATAAAGGCTCGTCGGATGCAATCAGATAAGAGTGTGCTGCTCTATTGATTATTTCTAGATCACGCATGAAATAATAATTTTTTTGCCAATATCACTGACGATGAGGTATCTCGCAATGATGGCGGTTTACAGAGGGTAGCCTGAAAATCACAGCACAGAATCAAGATTATGTGGTTCGGGAGTAGAATTTCAGATTTGTCATTCCCTTGAGAGAGGAATGGGAAAATGGCCTCAGCCAAAGCACAGCACAATTTGTTATACGGATGAGTCTAGAACATAGACAAGAGTTGGAGTAGGTTTTTGCGGTCCTTGATATATTGATGGGTACTCCGTGCGATTGAAGGATCTCAATACAGTCCACCAAGCCGAGTTCCATGGCATCTACAAATGTGCGGTGGAGCTGCTCAGTTATGATTCGCTCAAGCGGCACTCAATCCATTGAAGTTCCGACTGTGTCTTGGAGGCTTGTCAGAGATACGGAAGAGATCCTTGACAGGCTAGCCGTTGGCAACAGGCTCGACCTGACCTGGATCCCGGGTCACTCAGGCTGGAAAGAAAACGAGAGACTCCCTTGCTGGTATTTCCTACAGCGAGAGTTTCAAGATCCTGCGAAATTATCTGAGAGGACAACCTGTCCCATCATGGAGAAGCATTGACTGCTGCCGAACTGCCAAAGCACTGATTGGCAATGAACTAGACCCCAAGGGTTAGTGAAATAATCTCGCTGAATAGGCAAGGCATCATGTTAATGGCCGAGATCTTAACAGGTATCGGAAATCTGGAAAAATTTAGACATACTGTATGGGATGCGATGGTGACAAAGTGAAGTCGTCAACTCACTTCCTTTGTGAATATCCTGCGGCACTCATTTGAACCAGCTTAACTAGCCGATGACATAAAGAACCATCTACAATACCGGGACCGAGTAAAGCTGGTAATAAGGAAGTCTTGGGAATTTCTTCCATCTTGTACCGAGGCATTACCGCACAGCATATATATGGACTTTGAGTGTCCTTCACAATAGGTCAAATTCAAATCAATCATCATTTTAAGTGTCTAGTTTGAACTATATTAGTACCTTTATAATATTATAAATGTTTAACAGTGTTGCAACCAAATGTATAAGTTGTAAAGTGATTTACCCTGAATAAAATAATGATCTTGTAAGTTATGTATTGTCGAGATTTCTTTTCCTCATATCCTATCGTCGACATTTTTGTTTCGACGTTTTCTTGATGACTTTTGAAGATATGTATACATATTGTTGAATCCGTATTCAATCAATTTCTGCTACCAAATCCTTGGAAAATACCGACAATATCCATAGCTTTGTCTGTGGTCGTGTTAAGGGTTTTGGCAACGACGGTCCTGTGAAAAAAAATAAAGAAACAATAGTTTTGAAACTAAGAAACGCAATAACAATAATTTATGGCTTCGATATCGGTGATTCATCTAGAAAATGAACTCAATGAAACCATGTGCTATTGGTTAATAATAACGTCAATAGAAATGGTAAAGAAAATGTTAAATGCAGAAGTAATCGGAAGGGGTAGAAAAGACCCCTTTCAGCACAAGTTCCGTAGCTTGGGTAAAAATAAAAAATATGTATACTTTCCTTTTTTGGACCAAAATAAGATCTCTAGGATGAAGTGATCTAGTATTTAATATTGTATTATGTGATGTATTTTAATCACAATGTACTTACTTTAAATGGATCTAATTTTTATGTTTCGATTTTTCCAGATGAACTTCTCCTACATCCCAATTATGCTCATGACGTTTTTACTAGGAATTTGTTACTGCCAAGTTGATACATCAGAATTGACTAAAATCAAAAACAGGAAATACTGTGGAGGCACCTTATCATCAGCTCTTTCAATGGTCTGCCGGGGCAACTACAACACTTTAAACAAAAAAGCAGCAAGTGAGTAGCATTTCGAATCGTTTTTGTATAACGTTACTTCTAATCGAAATCTCGGAAATACATATGTTGAAATTGTGAACAATTTTAGTATGAAATTTGATCGTTCAGACATGGGTTCTAGTTTACATTCTTATTGCAATCACAGCAGTTTTTGCAGTTCAGTACGTCTAAAAAAAAATTCAAATCAATTGAATCATCATCAATCTAATCACCATCCCCAATTCTTTTCCTAAAGAAAATACATAGTCTAGGAGCTAGAGCGATACGGTATGACTGAAAGTTAACCCGATGACATATGGTTCATTGTTAGAGGACGGCTTGATGATTAATTCATCTCACATACCGAATCTTCTCTCTCATATAGTTCTCGAGATACAGCCTCCGCAAAGGTTCGATTTTTTGACTGCAAGTCAACCCTTTTCAATATGCAATTAATTTTATCGTGTCCGTTTATCGGGCTCTCAAACCTTGTGAAAATGTTTATTGGTGTTGCCAATTGTTGAAATACCATATGCCATCAAAATTTACCGGTCCAATTCAGAGTAATTGGGCATTATGTGGCTAAAACTTACGGATTACAAGTTAACATATTGACACCGTGTCAAATACGTTTAGTTGAGGTCAAATAATGATATAATATAAGTGCAATTATTTTATGCCCATTCCAAAACCCTCCCTTCCGCCAAAAAAAAAACTAAAAGCGCCCTCACAAAAAAAAATCAGTAATTTCGATATTTAGCGCTGTCGGAGTCTTAAATAATTGAGTAATTTATCATAATACTGCTCTATATTTTTTCATATTTATGCTTTATTTCCCCCCCCCCATTCGTTTCCTTCCATTTACCGTACCTACCCCTCAAGGAATTAACGCCAAACATGCTGGTCGTGTCCAATATTTTCCAATATACTTTTGTACCAAATATATACTTATACCATCCCGATTGATTAATGCACCCCCCTGTCCAGCACATCATCATCCCCTAACCAAAACCAATTCGAAGCAATACTAGAAAAATAATATTTCGGAACTTATTTTTTTAATAGTTTTAGCCACCAAATGGTGTACATGTCCATTTTCTGGCCAATTACTCTAAATTTGACAGGTAACTTTTTATGGCCTATGGTAGTTTAGCAATTGGCAACACCAATAAACATTTGCCATCAGGCTTGGGAGGGTTAACTTGCAAACCATTTTCGATCCCACGATAAAAAATGTTGGCACATGGTGGAAGAGTATAAGAATGGCATGCTTTTCCAGAAACCGCAACTTGAAAAGAAAAATGTGCGGTTGCTGTATCTCTAGAACTACATGAGAGCGAAGATTCCGTCTGTGAGATGAATTGATCATTGAACAGTCCTTTAACAATAAACCATAGTGCCATCTGGTTAACTTTCAGTCACACCATATCGCTCTAGCTCCTGGGCTTACATCATAAATCGACCAAATAAAAGTCGAAATCAGCTCATTTTGTAAAATGAGGCCCAAGCTCGCATACAGATCTACTATAATCACTGGTAGCGTGTGCAAAAAATTTCAAAAGGCATAATATGTACTACAGGGTCCCATTAGCAATAAACTCTCGCCTCTACACCATCACATTAATCATAACGCACAACTCCGTAAGTGCGTTATGATTAAATTCTACATTCTGGAGCTTGGAACTTTGGAACGTTTGCCATCAACAATAACCTTCGCCTCACAAACTTTTATAGTAAAAGGCTAACAATATAATCTACGAATACTAGCCTGGAACAAACTGACCAAATTATTCCCTTATACAACTTCATACCTCCACTATAACAATCATTGGAAACTGATGCATATAAATATATATTCAAAATCATAAAAAGATTCATGAGAGGAAACGAAATTGGCAAATAATCTTTCATCATTCTCTACTCTGTTGCAGTAGGACACTTATCTATAAAATTAATAATTTATAAGCGTTTTATAATTAGTTCACCAGACATTACACTTTTTATCTGATCAATTTGTCATACATATAATAAAATTGTCTAAAAATGCTGCTTAATAATCTGCGTCAAAATTCGGACATTGAACCTGGAAAACAAAACAACTAAAAAAGTGTAATCTTCGCGGACCTTTAACTTATATTTCAGATATTCACAGTCTTCTGATAATGTTACAATTTGTGATTGGGTCACTATAGAATATCCTTGATTTCAAGTTATTTTCGACTCAACCAAAAATTTCATTAAATTCAATTGAGAACAAACTCAATATTTTTAGAGGCCAATGTCATTTTAAGTAATTCTACACATATACTCAAGGCTAAATAGGTGACAAATACGTAAGAACTCAAATCCCATAATACAATTTGAATTTCCAAATATAATACAATACCTATACACCAGACGATACTATAGTAAAATCATCTGAAATATGATGTCATGGTCGAAATAACTAAAAATAATGTTAAAGTACTGAGGACCTTTCACGTATCAAATAGCCAACATCTGAATAAATTGAATTATAGAACAAAATGTACCTGTTTTTTTTAATACTTTTAGAGATCACATATAATAGTGCAATGAGTCAATTATTAGGAAGGGTCTTCTTTCCTTTTCTGGAATTGGTTGCACTCTAGCAGTTTCCCAGCTGGAAGGGAACACACCAAGTTTGTATGAATGGTGAGCAACTAGTAGAAAACTGGTGTTAATTCAGGCGCACGTTTCTTGAGAATGACAGGCGGAATTCCTTCTGGCCCCGTACTTCTTGGTATTGAGATCAAGTAGAATGCGCCCAATTGTGCGCTAACAAAAGACAGTTAGGCATATGGCTATCGATGGCAGCAATATTAGAAGGGTCTTTCCATTGTAGATCCAAAGTGGAATTTACTGCAAATATTCCAGCAAAAACGTTGGCCCTAGAACAGATTTTATTGAATCATCGTTCTCCAGATATCTCCTTTAAATCTGAAACGAGTGTGGAGCTCGTAGCCAGGGCAGAGCATATAGGTCGTGTTGATAGATGGATTGACCTGCGTCTCATTTGAGGCCAGTATGTCTGGTGTATGTGTCTGTAGGTGGTAATGAACATCGCTTATGTTTTTGCTAAGACCTCGGATGTTACAGAGGTCTATCTTCAAGCTTATATTTTTCAATGTTGAACCCCCTCAAGCACCTCTCGCTCGGAAATCCGATTGGAGAAGTATTTTTCTTCTGGAGTATTTTACTCTAGTAGGCTTCATCATTATTATTTTCAGAATTAACCTGGAATGGATAAAATATCGGTTTGGGTAGGGTGACAGGAAAATGGGTATGGGGGTGAGACTGGAATCGTCGACCAAACACTGATACATGGGGTTGCCCATGTCTCAGCATCTTTGTCGATATGGTGGTGTTTCACCAGGTGATGAGGAAAAGATCTACCACCTGTGGTTATCCTTTTGGTCGCCTTTTACCACAGGCAGGATTTACCATGAGGAAATTCTTAGTCCGTCCCAATACGGTTAGGATTAATACTAACTTCTGAGAATTAAAATGAACTAGAATTAGCATTCCGTTATGATGCTTCAACGCATTTGTATCATTATAAAGTGATGAATATCGCGGGATAGAGAAAAACGTTTTTCACTGTGAAAAAAAGAATAGGTTTACGTATCGATAGATGTCATAAAATGAATAAGCTATTGTCAATTTCATCTGAAACTTTCAGAGGATTATATAGAATTTCAATAAAGTATTCTGAATTCTTCAGTTTAATATTTCGCAATTCGCTATAGAATGAAAATCAATTCATTGGAATCAACAGAAGCACACAGAAAATGATTTAAATAAACTAATAAGAACAAATAGTGGCAGATGGATGTCAAAATTATGCATGTGTTTGCCGCAGGGGGGACTAACCTATATTGGAGAAAGTTCAATGCTTCATGGATAAACATAGTAAACTATCTTTATCTATATAGGCCAATTACCAACTAAATTTAGATTCAGAAAACATGATCGTCCAAATTCTATTTTTAAAATGAAGGTTCCATTTGTTTATTAGACTATAAAGATCAATTCAATATGAAATCTTTGTACAGAACACTTTTGTACAGTTGAACATCAATTCTTATTTCTCCGCATGGAATCAGAACCGGTTGAATAAAATAATTAATTAAACTTGCCAAGATAGATTTATAATAGAAATTTTGACATAGAATTTTGAAATCAATTAAACTTGTTGCTACATATGTATGTATGTTTCGACGTGTTCCGAAAACTGTATTCAATACATTCACTATACTTAACATAATACACAGATTAATTGAAAAATAACAATTTCAACTAGAACCTCTTACTCCTAGATATGTAAGTCAATTCAATTCAATTTCGTCGACTTGAAGTTTTAAAAACAGGATAATTGGTATTCTACAAATATCTTTGAGTATTTGGGAATGGAGAGAGTATCGTTGGATCTTAATCATGATTCAAGTCGAATCGGACCCCGATCAACACCCTCTATAATACTCCCATGAACCTAAGCAGTTTAGTAAAACTTAAATACTTGATTTGCGATACATCGCATAGGTTTCTGAAAAATGTCTCTTGATCGTTGCCTTTTGGGGGGAGTTTTTACATTCATTATTTTCCAACAAATTAATAAGCTAGGATGTGCATTTCGAATGCTCTATATTTGAAGCAAATTGAAGTAGAGCCTATATAACATATTCATTAAATATCTTAAGGGCTACTACAACATTCTGGCTTTCCAAATTTGTAGAATGAAGTGCTTTCAAATTCAAAAAATATCCAATGTTCAACAATTTATCTAGTTCATACATTTTTTAAAGCATAAAATAACCCAATACCCTCGTCTCTCGAGTCAAACCTGGAATGCTGCACAATTTTATTGGGTTTTGAAATGAGCCAATTATTCTTTATACACTTGAGAATGTGAACCGAATCTAATACATGAAATAATGGTCATGAACTATCAACTGGATGAGGATACACCTCCGCACCTCACGAGTATATATTGCAGTTATACAGATTGAGTCAGATCGAGCGGTGTATAGGAAAAATGTGAGAGTATGACAGAGCCAGACGCATCGTGTTGTTAATAAGATAAACATAAGAAGAACTTGTGATATACGAAAGCGAAAGTGGTGTGCATTGCAGCACAGGTCGAATTGTTAGTAAGAATTAGAGATGGGTGGTTATCCAGCGATCGGTTGTTATTTATCAACTGTTGTTTCATAAAAACTATTCCGTGACTGTAGCATATAATTTTGGATAATATTAGATAGCAACTGCTATTTTGTTCCTCTTTTTTGAAACAGTTATTATGATTATGTATCTATCAACCACTTGGTGCTATGATTATGGTATTTCTATTTAGAAGAACAGTTTTACCCAGCTCTAGGAAAAATACTTGTCTGTGTGGTTAGTTAAGGGGTACTGGTTATAAATATCATGCATTTAACGGAGATTAATATTTTAAATTTCAAAAAATAACGACACCATCCATGTAGAACTCTCATATGTTTTTGTTTGTCGTCATAGAGATAATCCTACAATCTATAGGTCATAAACGATAGTTACATTATAATAAGGTTACTTTAAATTATTTACTCAGTGGTATGATAAAAGTAACGTTCACTTAGTTCTTTATGTCAAGTTCACCTGACAACAAAATATTTTAATCATTAATACATACCTAGAGTATAAGACATAGAGTTGTAAGACACATGAGTTGTCAATTCGAATAAAATTTTTATGTCATAATATGGATTATAATTTGACGTCTCTCCACCCGTTTATATGTTTCTAATAGTTTGCAATATATTAGTTAACGGTCTGTTAACGCAGCGAAGTCGTTTCGATTTCCTATTCCGAGAACCCGACAAGAATGTCACTCTTGCTGTAAGTAGTGAATTAACTCACGTATTCATTATGCTATTGTACATATTGTATTATTATACCCATCAGTCTTGAAAAAATTATGATAAGGTCTCTGTAGTCAAGATCGATCAGTAACGCCACAAACTAATAGTTCTAGACAGCTGTTTTGCTCTTCTCATTATCACTCTGTGATAATTTATCATATTAATAAAATAGAACAGTTATATTTCGTTTCCAATGACTCGATGACATATATTATAAACACTAACGTGGTCATCTTCAAGACCATACAAAAGTAGGTATATGCAAACGATACAAACTTACTTACACAATTGTTGTATGTATGAAGATGACACGCTAGTTGTTGAAACTATAGTCACGTTAGTGTTTCTATAATATAAGTGATAACAATTGAAGTTAATGAGTTTCGTTTTTTTGATTAATCAGAAGTTGTTGTAATTAATCAAAAAATCGAGATAGAAATTCCATTGCCCCAGTAAGCTAAATCATATTTATTTCTTTGTTTGATTAAAAAATCAACTCATCGATAATAGGACTGACTAGATTTTGATCTGGACCTATTAAACATTGAAAAGATATATTCCGAAAATGAAAATATTATTCGATACTAAAATACTGCTGAGAAAGTGTATACTACAGATACACTTTTGGTCAAAACGTTAATAAGTTCTAATTAATGTTGTAGTAGGAATATGACCAATATTGTCACCTCTGACTCTGAAATTCTGGTTTTCTTTTTGGTATGAATCTTCCATATTTTCAATGAGGGAACAGTAAATTTCGTAAAACTTGTAATTCAGCATGGTTCAAAATTTTGAAATGGTAGTTCTTTGTCAATGGCAATTAATATACAGTGCTTTCGTTAAGTACTGCATAAATTCATTTTTAGACAAACTATCCATATCTGAGGAAAATTAAATGATCCACGTTTGAGTAATGTCGTCCGCGACAATTTTTTCAAATAGAACACCCTATATGTTATTCAATTTTTGGAATCTCCATGATATATTTTTGAAATCAGCTTTGCGTGGAGATTCCAAAAATCGAATAATATATAGGGTGTCCCATTTGAAAAAAATGTCGCCGATGACATTACTTAAACGTGAATCACCCTGTATATTCAACTTTCTCTTATAAATGTGGAATATTGAGATTGAAAATCGACCTGTTTCATGAGATTCCTCAGAAATGGATAGTTTGGCTAAAAATACTTTACCAAAGCACTGTATCACAGCCTGCAGGTGATCGCGTGGTTCACCGACAGCTTATAATGTTGTCAACAAATTATCGTCTCTGAAATGATTTATGAAAAATAATTGACGAATATTTCAGAAAAATTAAGGACATGACTCAAGATTTCACCTTTCTCAATATTACTATACTCCAAGGTAACAATTTTCTTGATTGCAAACGTCAATAGTCAAATCGTTCCATAGAACATTCTTCCACAGTGTCTATTGGCATAGCAAATTCTGTAGAACCTTTGACATCATGACCACGATGTAAGAAATGCACTAATTTAACTTGACATTCGGCGCCTTTATTCCACAATATGCAATCATTGGTTCAGCTATTATCTACTTATCAAATTATGTTCTAATTGCTAGTTAACATTAGACTTATCTTGCACGCGGAGCTGCTATCAATGTTTATAAAATAACACAATTCCGTCTACAGCTAAAAATAAAATACAAATTATCAATTTGTCGCATTGTGTAACATAAAAATAACTTCCACGTTATCAACAAAAAAAAACGCTCTTATTCAAAAAGAGAACGTGCACAAGCTGTCGAACGTTGAATATGCAACAGAATAAGAATCGTGACTCGCTTTCTTGAGAAATGGTGTGTTCTGTATTTAGAATATGTTCTGCTAATGCTGATTGTTCACCTTTATTTTTCTTTTTATGGGCAAAATGTTCTTTATGCCGAGTTAGAATATTCCTTTTAGTTTGACCTACATAGCATTTTAAACACCACTTACATTCGATTTTGTAAATCCCGGATCTGTGTAAGTCGGAAACTTCATCAAAGCTGTTGCCGAAACTGTTTTCACATGTTTAAACGAGTTTTATGGCAAATTTGAATCCTAAAGAAGCTAAACTCGACAAATCTACATGTACAAAATTAGGGAAATTTGATAAAATTGGTAAGAAATGTTAAAAGCTTCTAACAATGTCAACTTTTTGTTCAACTACGAATTATATGATAATGAACTTAATCCATAGAAATCAAGTAAGAAAAATATCTTATTTGAGATTTTTTTTTCGTGGAGGAGGGAAATCTTGCATAGACGCCTCGGACGCCCGTGCCTCCGAGTGTGCCGGATTCTTACCGAGTAAAATCCTTCCTTTTATCCTTCTGGTAAAATTAAATTAGAGGTAATAGGTTCATATGTCACGTACATTTTTTACTATAACTTTGAAACTGAAAAAGATATCGATGTGTGGTCTCCACTTTTTTTTCAAATTTAATCTTATTTCCGATTATTATGTCATACGATTTAAGTTTTTGGGATAAAATCAAATAAAATGTTATTATTACAGACTACGCCCTCTAGCAATTTTATTATCAACTATCGTGTACCAATACATACGACAATTGAAAGTACGTATCTATTCTTCTATACAAGCTCAAGTTTACTAAAACCGAATGAGTCGTTTAGAAAATAAATTGAATTCAATTGATTACACTTTCAATAGCTTCCCCACTCTTATAAAGGTCAGTACACCAATGAGCGTCGAACCAAATTGATGCAAATATGTCTAACCTTTCTAATGATGTTAACAAAGATATACCTTAATGTGGAAATTCCCGGATAAATTTGGAATTTCAATATCAAATTTTCAATTGCGCCCTCGTACGGCAAAATACGGAACATAAAAATAATTCCCAGGATTTTCTCATAGTCACTTTGATGCTGAATTTTTTTTCCCACACTTCTATTCCCAGTAGTTTCTGAGATATGGCCGAGATCCGCTATTAACTGATCACGCTGTAAATATATTCAAGTTATGTAATAACCTGATGGTAAACTATCTATTTCTTTAAATCATTAAGTCTCATCTCAGTAAATCATCGGCACAATATTGCACATGTATTGCTTAATTTGATTTGTATTCGGCTTCTGGGGTCTTTTCAAATGCATATATGCACTCAATTGCGTAAATTATTTGTTGTTGGCATATTATGATTTCTACATATTCTAAAAATAGCATATCTAATAATGTATTTGTGTATCATTCTATTTAGATAGATAACCGGTAGTACATTTGTACTAGCTAACATATGGCTTAATTAATATTGTATGATGGTAGTGAATAGTAGCTCATGGTTGCTGCATAAAGGTTAATGATAATTTTGATTTAGAAATTAGCAGATCTAAAATTTCGCAAATGATATTTGCTATCAAGCAAATTTGAATGCAACAAATTTCAAGTTAGTAACAATAAACAGTCGGTCACCAGTAAATGCCAATAAATTACAAAGAAAACAATTCATACATAGGACAGTGGACGCAGTTTTACTGTAGTAATCTTATATGAGTATATGAGGTACCTACCTCTAGGAATGTATAATAATTATCAGTTTACACCAGGGGTCCCAGTGTCATCAATCAAGCAAGCGACAGCTAATGACTTATTGTTGTTGTGAAAAGTTGGATAAAAATACACAGAATAATAATAACTCGATTTCAATGTCAGTATCTAAAGGATTTTGAAAAATCTTAATTTCATTCGCAATGACATCAAAGTCTGAGAAACGAGTATCAAAATTTAACTTCAAACCACTCAAAGCTTCGATCGCAAAATCGACGGAAAGTCGGTCCCAGTAATGTGGCTGAATATTTCACATGTTTGAAGATGTAATTTTCACGTAATTATGATTGAAACGGTATTATTTTCTGCCGGAACGATTTGATGTTTGTGTATAAATCAGGGAGAAGCTGGTTTTCTCCTCACAATTTCAAATCCAGTTCGTTCATATGTTCATATCGACATAGAATGATAACTTCCACAGCCATTCACTATTTTGTGATTCGGTAAGAGGGCTTTTCATTAAAAAAAATGTCGATCACTGCTCGAAGTTCAAAAAAGCGCCGAAGGACTTTTCCGCAACTAAGCCAGCGTACGGCAGTATGATATGGTAAGTCGTTTTCTCCAATCTCTTCAATAAACTCGAGGAATTGTCGGTGATTCAGCCTCGTAGATGTGATGAAATTAACAACTGATAGACATATCCAAATATTCCCGGCTTCTCTTCCAAACTAATAAATCACACACCAAATACAAGTCAAATCAAAATACTGTTACGGAGATGTCTTTTAAACACACACAAACACGTTTTAAGGAGTTACGCACTACTTCATTTCAGACAGTTTCGCTTCCTTCGGCTTCCCTAGGCCGACTGACTCGCGGTCGTGCCGCTAACCGTTTTATATTCCGATTACTGCCATCTAGAAGTGAGTAGACTACACCAGATTTTTTCAAAATAACGAGATTATTCGCGATTGTTTAATTGTTACTGCGCTTTCTAAAGTACTACTAGCGTTATCTGTTAGCAATAGAGAGTACTACCACTACCTATTTCTGCATGTGACCACCAGGAGTCATCAAGTATCGCGATCGTACAGTTGGAACACAATCATTGAACTAGCGATTCTAGCAAGCGTATGCTCGCTCTAAGCGGGTACTTGGCGACTAGTCTAGAAATTGTAGATGATGACAGGAAAAATAAAAAGGTTTTGGCCCTTGGAACTTACTGGAGTAAGCAGTATGGCTCCAAGGCTGGAAATTTGGAGACCTCTGGTTTACACTATCACCCTTTTTCCAGCCAAAATTATAACCTACCTTAAGCATTTTTTATCTGCGATGCGGCATACGTCTTTTACAACGGCTGCAATTATATTAAAGTTAGCAAATATCGTAACCTTAGGGTTACATGCCCAATATATAATTTAATGATATTAAAGTATTCATTTTTTTCCAGTTTATGAAAAAAAGAGCTACTGGGATCCATCAATCGAATCAGAACTGAGAGGGGGCGTAGACTACCCTTTCACGAGGAAATCGAGAGCAGTAGCGATTATTGGAAAGTACCATCGAAGGAGGCGACGTGGTGTATATAACGAATGCTGTGAAAAATCTTGTTCTTACCAAGAGCTGTCAAGCTACTGTGGACATACCTAATAGGATACCTAACGCTGTCGAGAATTATTTGTGATGATTGATGCCATCTTGTGATTTGAAGAATGGAATTAACATCGTTGGAAAGAAATCGATTATCAGGTTTCTGCATACCAACGCTGCCATAATTCGCAGAAGGTTAAAAGTTAGAACGGTGAAGTCTAACTGATTAATGTGATAAAATTAGATTTTTCAATTGACTTTTATTATTAAATTATTAGTGAATTTGTGATATTACTATAAAATATGATCTAGTGTCTCAAGAATTGGTGATAGTTTCTATTTCGGAAGTTGGTATTAAGAGAAATTCAATAGAACTTGGTTATGGTTGTTTGATATTTCACAATCAAAGTGTCCAAAAACTGTACATATGATAATGAGATTGAACAACTTCCTACTTTCATAAATTGCTGTACACCATCGTTCTCAATTTTTATATTTACGTAGAAAAGGTTCCCAACATTATAAAATTATGAACAATATCAATATGGCCCTTATTCTGAAAATGTTTAAATTCCTCAGACCTCCACCCGGAATTTTGTTTAAAATGTTTCAAATTTTTTTGACCATATTAACCCGTGCATGTGATTTGTTAAAGCTTAACATTGAGTTTAAATGGGAATTTTGCGATTCGAGAGACTTTAGAGCGTAACTTTCGATGCTTCGAATGGATTGTTTTGATATTTCGTATTCTTACGTTTTGGTGATCGCTGAATTCAAATTTGATGTCATAAATCAAGTTTTGACAGTTACACTTGTTAAAAATCTGTGATTAGTTTTGACTAATAAGCAATTTCCCCAAAAAAAACATGTCATGTGATTTTATAGGTTTCAGAGGTTGCTGATTTCAAATTTAAATTCAACCAAATTTTTGACAGCCGGAAAGGTCGAAAATGAATGTTTGCCAGTTCAGACAACAAGTAATTGAAATTTATATGTAATTTAAATAATAAATTTTTTAATGATGTTACTATATATGATTTAGGGGCACCTGCATTCAATTTTAATATCAAAAATTGATTTTTAACATTTTCGGTTGTCAATAATTCAAAATTAAAATCATTATTCTGAATTTATTAACTAGTCTTCCAACGGTATAATTTGATGTCAAGAATCAATTTTTGATGTTAAAATTGATTTCAGGTGCCCCGTAATCATATATAGTCACATCATTGGAAAATTTATTCATCAAGTTATATATAAATTTGAATTATTGCCATTTTGTTGACAGTCTGAACTGGCAAAAATTGATTTTGACATTTGCGGCAATCAAAAACTTTTTTGACATCAAATTTGAAATCAGCAACCTCTAAAACCTATAAAATCAAGCCACGGATGTTTTTTTTTAGAAAATTGTACATTAGTTAAAACCAATGACAGTTTTTTGTTAAGTGTAACTGTTAAACCTCAATTTTTGAGATCGAATTTGAATTCACCTACCCCCAAAACGTAAGAATACCAAATTTCAGAACAATCCATTTGAAGCATCAAAAGTTACGCTCTAAATACTCTCGAATCGCAAAATCCCCAATTAAACTCAATGTTAAACTTTAACACCCTACAGGCACGGGTTAATTTGGTCTAAAAAATCTGAAAAATTCAAGGGTAATTTTTTACCATTCTAAAAAAAATTCCGAGTGGAAGTCTGAGAAATTCAAACTTTTTCAAAATAAGGGCCCCCCTAATGGTTACGACAAATCTTTGATATATTACTCAATCTCTAAGCAAAAAGGAAAATTGGAATGCAACCAATTGAGAAAATTAGAGCCTCTACCTTCAAATAGTTCAATAAAATTCAATTCCTTCAGTAATCAATAAATTGCATAAGAGCTAAAAATACCGTTTAGGCTACACCTTTGATAGTATAAATAAGGAATAATCACCCCTATTCGCTGAAAATACTCATAAAGTACTGATGACTTTTCGGCTACCAAGTAGCAATTATCAGACTATACTCTGATGATGGCTACTTGGAAGCCCAAAGTCCTCAGTACTTTAAGAGTATATTTAGTGTATACCTAAGGGTTATTATTTCTTATTTATAGTGTTATAGTATATCCACAGTGTGAACTCTTTTATAGTTTACTAAAACCTTCAATAAACTTTCCGTCTTCGACAAATCCGGGATTCATAAAATCGATTGTGAGTCGTATTCAAACCATTTCTTCAGAAAGTTATCACTCTTGAAACACAGTAATGAAAACTATCTAGATAATTTAGGAGGGAAACGAAAAAGCTTTTCAATGACTTCTGATGTACCTCCAGCTGAAGGTAATCCCTTATATACCCTACTCAAATATTATTGAACTTATCAAATTAATATACCAACTATGGATAGTGTTAAAAATATTGTGTGGGCACAATATGTTTGTGATATTGAAATTTTTCATTTCCCGTAAAGTCGTATTGCAAGGGCTTCGAGTGAATGGTATTGGAAACTGTCTTGAAAGGGTATGGGTTCACGTTCCCATTAAATTCCATTTTTTTCCTTTAACTTCATTTGCCATTTTTGTCATACTATCTACACACAAAATGCTGGTTCATTTTGTGTTTTCGAACTTTCGAATTGTATATCAGTAGATAAGTATTAGTTTTGTTCTCGCCATTTTATGATATGTGTATCTATAGTTATATTTAATGAATTGCATCAAAGTAGGTAATATTCCAAACGCTAGCTTGTAACTAATCATTTTGCCTGTATCAGGTAAACTTCTAGCTGCTTGGAAATAAATAATTCTCATAGTAGCCATATATTTCCTTCACTAAAGATTATACGAAATAGTTTTTCCGCTTTCTATGCAACTTGATTCAATAAATTGCCAACAGATTATTTTCATATTAGTTTTAAATCTAGTCAGCTGCTATTATAATTATTTATACTTACAAAAATTGTTGCTAAACGGAAATTGATATTATCAAATTAGTTATGTAATGCCTTCGACTTCATGTATACATTAACATTAATTAGGCCTTATCAGATATGTTATATAAAAACCTTAATCCATCAGACAAAGTGGAAAGTCACCAAAACTGATACTCCATATTGATTTATCCGTAACATAAATATTTCTAATTACACTTGGTGAAGTTTCACTCATAAATCAAATGTAAAGGAACATACAGAATCGACAAACATGATTATAACCAGGTTCATTTTTTGCGAAATTCCTTCCAAACTGTGAGTCACACACCTCAAAGGATTTTGTATATATATCAGAAGAAAAAAATTGCAGCTATTGGTCTTAAGAAAATTGCAGAGACCCTTTCAACACCCTGCACAATCTTGGAAGCTTGGTGTGAATGATTTATGGATTACGGAATGTTTGGAGAAAGAAAATGATAAGAACATTACTGTTGAATCGAAACGTTACTCGAATGGGCAGGTGACGATTCTTGCTGGAGAGTTGCGCTTTTCTCCAATGTAACGCTGCATGGAGGTCCTGTGATTTTCAATACAAATTTCCTGATCAATCTTTCTGCAACTTGCAAGGACTGTCGATGACATGCGCCTGGACAGTTGCAGATTATGGAATATGGGTATATTTGAGAGGTTAAATCCCTACTTATCAGCCCCACACTTGAACTACCAGTAAGTAGGAACTATGAGCCAAATCTCAATCAAAGAAATCTTGCCGATATTCAACCTCTACTGGAAAAATATGCAAGCAACAAGAACAGCTAATTGTTAAATGTTATTTTCACGAAATAATACTGATTTGCAAATAAAGTCCACTGCTGCCCAACGTATGCTTCAAAAAGCTTAGAAGTTAAAATAATAGCATAACAAACCCATAAAAACCAACAGTTACTTGAACCAATTGAGACTTTTCGATTAAACGTCATTGACTGAAATATGAAAAATAATTCAAGAAAGGCAACTGTATGGATGATGATGAATACTTTTATTATTTGAAATTCACAATACATGAAAAGTGAAAGTATATTAAAAATTATCATATCTCGTTCTATTGGTCGTCAAATCAATGAACACTCAATGTTAGTAAATATAAAATGATGTATACTAACTGGTATGCATATAACATTTCAGGCCGCAACGATCAAATTCAATTTGCGCTCCATTCATTTTATGGCTTCTCTTTTATTTCACAGGAGAATAATTCGAAATTACTCAACTTTCCATAATGTTAAACTGATATTATTCCGTCCTTTTGAGATTGAAATCATAATTGACAGTGAAGCTGAGCTAAGTGTTTCAATTTAACTTTGCTTAAATATTCAAATTGGTTTATCAAGAGCCTCCCAAAATTCAAATTCAGAAAGTCTAATAAGTAATGATCACCCTTATTCACTAAAAATACTGTTAAACCACTTAGGACCCTTCAGCTACCAAATAATCATCATCAGATAAAATAAAATAGTAAATAAAACAAACAAAAACTCTACAAATTGCGTTTTCTAATAATTTATTTTCTTCTGATGAAAGATCCTCAGTACTTTAACAGTATTTTTAGAGGATCAAGGGGATGATTTCTTATATATTAGCGTAAGTGTATCCACAGTTTTAAACTTTTTTATAGATTATTAAAACTGGAAAGTGTCAATTGATAGGAATCAATTACTAATATTCGTTTCATTGTTAAATCTTTTCAGTTTCGTTAGCTTCTAATTTGCGACAGCTTATTATTGAACGTTTTCCGTTTATTTTTGGAACATGTTAAAGGAAAATTTACATGAAGTAGAGGGTGAACTAGCTCCTAATTGTATAGTTATTATGCTGTGAAGACCTGCCATTAATGTGTGAAAGTTTCATGTTAAAACATTTTGTTCGAGTTCGATTGTCGTTCATATGAAAATTTAGTTTCAAATTTTCTGTAATTTGCTAATAATTCTTACAAAAATAATAGACGTTTTGCACAATTTGTAAAATGTATCTTTATAAAAATGAAACTTTATAATTTATCATGATTTTGATTAAAGAACTAGAAACTACTGAAATAGTTTAAACTGCCATGTACGCAGTGTCTTTGTAGATGTTCGAAAAGTATTTCACTAATTTTGAATTATGAACTTTAATTTGAACTTCGACACGTTCTGAGTTGAAAGTGTGATCATGTATTATTTAGCTAATTAATATTTTATCTCTGTGGCCGTTAAAAATGTATCTGTGTTATTTATTTTCGAAAATTGAATGGCCTTGTGATAGATATATTTCTAAAAAATTGTTGTGTAATAATTGTTAGTAGAATATTTCAAATAAATTATATTTTTTTACTACATTTTATTGTCTTGATTACCTTCTCCCATTTCTTAGATGAGTTATATGGCTTATTCTGGTTAATTAATAAATGATTCTTTGTCTAATCATTTTGATTTACTTTTACATATATTATGGATATGTTGTTGTTGTAACATAACAGTGTTTTATGATTGCCCAATAGTTTTATTCTTACTTCTGATCAACTTAGCAACACTACGTCTATATTTTAGTGCAATTTGGTTGAATGAAAATGAAATTATATCAACAATGAATTCTTTGAAAAATACCAATTCTACGGGAATAGATGAAATATATGTCAAGTTTTTGAAATATTGCTCTTCTAGTATAGTCATATAATAAATAAAATTATTGATTCTATTATCTACCCAGATAAACTTAATTAGACCGAAGAAAGGAAATGTCAAAAGTATGAAAAACTATAGACCAAATAGCCTTAATATCAAATATCTCTAAATTCGTTATAAAATTACTGCACATTATCAGAATGCATTCTTAAAAAATAGAAATACTGAAGGAGCTTTTAGATGGTCTTAGTAATAGAAATGTAGTAGCGGGAATCTTCACAGATCTATCAAAAGCCTTTTATTTAGTAAATCAGGATCTGCTACTAGAAAAATTACAAAGACACGGTTGCGTACCTTACATCTAGAAAGCAAAGTACAAACGTTGTGAACACAACAACGAGAAAATGGCAATTACTGTCATGGGTATGTCTACGATCAGGAGTGCCTCAAGGTTCTACTATGGGGTCATTTCTGTTTCCAATATACGTAAATGAGTTTTTTGAAATACAAACAAACGGGAAAAACTGTACAGTTTGCGAATGGTAACTTGAGGATCGTACAAGGTAACACTATGTGTCAACTAAATTATGATATTCAGCACAATATCTACGAGGACAAGATAAAAAGTATCTGAAAAATGAAAAATATGGCGCCACAATCGGAAATCTCATGTGACATTTGTGGTATAACATCTTTAACTAGAACGCATTAAAATTTTCAGACTGATATGCCAGTCAGTTCTGTTTTGACACCCATCGAAAGCAAGCAACCTTGAAGATTTTTGTAAACATATGTGCGTCTCAACCAAACGGATACAGAACATTGTGCATACATTTTTAGAATATGACAAAGTTATCTGCCAAATGGGTGTCGCATTTGCTATCTGTTGACAACAAGCGCGACCATGTGACAACATGACACAATGTGAGTGTTTGGCAATGTTTAACCGCGATAAGGAGGACTTTTTGAGCCGTTTCGTAATCGTGGATTAAACATATATCACAACACACCAGAGTCCAAAGAACAGCCAAAACAGTGGACTGTCCTGACGAATAGAAGTCGAAAAAAGCCAATGTGGGCTTGTTGGAAAACAAAGTCATGGTGACAGTTTTTTGGGATGCACACGGCATCGTCCAAATCGCTTAACTTGAAAAGGGCAAAACGATCCCCGCGTATAATATGTAGAGCTGTTGGATCGATTCGACGCCGATTTCAAGCGAAAGCGGCCGCATTTGGGAAAGAAAAAAGTGATCTTCTACCAGGACAACGCACCGGCACACAGGTCCACTGTGGCAAAATTGCATAAATTGAGCTACGTATTGGTTCGTCATCCACCATGTTCTCCAGATTTGGCCCCATGCGATTTTTATCTGTTTCCAAACTCAAAGGAATGGTTCGGCGGAAAGAGATTTGACTCCAACAATGAGTTCATTGCTGAAACAAACGCCTATCTTGAAGGATTTCCGAAATCGTATTATTTGGAAGGAATCGAAAAATTAGAAAAACGTTGGACGAAGTGTATCCGCGCTACAAGAAGATTATGTTGAGAAATAAAAAATAAGTTTTGACCGAATAAATTATTTCTTGTTTCATTTTTCAGGGACGGTTCACCTTCCCCTCGTACAAATTGTAACAGTGCTACACAGACAACAACATGAAATTGGATGTAGAAAAACAAAAAAAATATATTCTGCAACTGAAGATGAATCATTTATAGAAATAGAGGTTGATAATATAAGAATATGTTCTACAAACACAACAAAATTTTTGTGCCTGGAAATAGATTCGAAGTGGAATTGGAAATCACAGATTCACCAATTTGCTCCCAAACTTAGTAGTTTTATATTCGCCTTAAGAACACTTTCAAACTGTATCACCCTAAAGGCTTGCCTAGAAATCTATTATGCATACACATATCCAAGAAGTGTGGCATAAGAATGTAGGGAAATAGTGTTGGATGCAGATAAATCTTCAAGTTACAAAAAAAGGCTATAAAGGGCTATTTTAGGGTTAACAAACATATAATCTTGTAGAGTTGCATTCAAAGATAATAAAATACTTACCTTCACTAGTATATACATATTAGAAGCGTCGTGCTTTGTAACTGAACATCCTGAAGAGTTTCTGAAATATAAAAAAAAGTATGAAACTCGACAAAGATAATTATGCACCAGTAAAACTCATCTTACGCTAAATTCAAAATTATATCATAAAACAATCATTTAAGAAAAAATTAAAAGCTTACAAAACAAATCATTTTATAATTTACATGAATATTTGAGATTTCGAATGAACCAAGCAAATATTCCTTGTGATCACTCTTTGATTCATACATTCTATAATAATGTTCATATTTAACTAAATATTAAAATGAATAAACTTACCATATTTTGTGTTTTATAGATACTTATCATTACTTGTCTCCACTTTTTAACATAAAACGAACAAATAACATCTTAAAATATGTTCTTATGGAATAATTTTTTCAATATATTATAATATTATGTAAACTATTCATTCTACGCACTAATGGGCTGGTTGAATAAAGACTCAATCTATTCTTAAAGAAAACAATCTGTTCATTATATTCTCAATCAGGTAATTAGTTTAATTTCATACAATTATGGAAAGCTTCTCATGCAATTCAGTTTCCGGCACATACAAAGACCTCTAACATCTACGAGGACAAAAATTGACTCGGATAATGTGGCGTCACAATCCCACCTTTTACTGACGTAGATTCAAATTCGTATTTCAAACCATTATCAATTAACTCATAACATAATACCGTAAAACATGAGTCGAACGTAACTAAGTGGTTATTTATTCAAGAACTAAATAATTTGATCTTTTTTTTACATAAAAATTGTTAAGTTTTACTTCGCAATTTGTATTCAATTTCAATTTTTGAAGCAAATGTATCTCATCACATTCTCAAATGTTCCAAGTATACCTTCGCATTTTTTTAAATATTTGTTATGAGAGAGATATTCTAACCCTTATTTCCCAGTGCGATAAAAATCAACATTAGGGCTTTCAAATTTCGTGAAATTCTTCTGACAATGAAGGGGCTGGATTGTGACGACATTACTATCTTCGGAATTGAATTATATTTTACACAGATGCACGAATCATCATCATTCATCAGTCATGATGTAATAGTTGTCTGAAAAGATAGTCATATTTCCGATTTGTTTTGAAAAACAGAAAAACCATACAGCACTTCGTAGTAAGGGTTGATCTGAATGGAAATACATTCTTTGTGCCTCATGTACTAAGCGAATTAAATCGAGACATCGATTTTGTAGAGAATATTATGTGTATTGCGTAGCATATTTTTTAATAATTCCGTATGTATTATTTCCAATAAAATGCTATTTCTCAACAGTCAATTCATTTTGAAGCCAGGCAGGACCATAACGCAACTTATGGTTTTTTAAGAAACCTTTAATAACCTGGAGTTTCATAAAACAAAAAATGTATTTGCTTACACAATGAAACGTCAAAGCATTTTTTGACTTTTAATAGAAATTCGTCTTTTGAAACAACTGCTTGTTGTCAAATTAAGCTTGATTCTGATTTTGTGTATATTCATGATTTCAATCACACAATTACTTTCGGTTTCAGGTACAAACAAGTGCTCTGTTCCAGCAAAGCCTTCAAGGTGATGCCATGATTCGATGGCCTCCTTTTCACGCCTTAACTGTCTGTTGTCAAATTAAGCTTGATTCTGATTTTGTGTATATTCATGATTTCAATCACACAATTATTTTCGGGTTCAGGTACAAGCAAGTGCTCTGTTCCAGCAAAGCTTTCAAGGTGATGCCATGATTCGATGGCCTCCTTTCCACGTATTAACTGTTTGTTGTCAAATTCAGCTTGATTCTGATTTTGTATATATTGATGATTCCAATCACATAATTATTTTCGGTTTCAGGTACAAACAAGTGATCTGGATGGAGCCTTCAAGGTGATGCCATGATTCGATGGCCTCTTTTTCACGCATTAACTGTTTATTGTCAAATTAAGCTTGATTCTGATTTTATATACATTGATGATTCCAATCACACAATTATTTTCGGTTTCAGGTACAAACAAATGCTCCGTTCCAGCAAAGTCTTCAAGGTGATGCCATGATTCGATGGCCTCCTTTCCACGTATTAACTGTTTGTTGTCAAATTAAGCTTGATTCTGATTTTGTATATATTGACGATTTCAATCACATAATTATTTTCGGTTTCAGGTACAAACAAGTGATCTGGATGGAGCCTTCAAGGTGATGCCATGATTCGATGGCCTCTTTTTCACGCATTAACTGTTTATTGTCAAATTAAGCTTGATTCTGATTTTATATACATTGATGATTCCAATCACACAATTATTTTCGGTTTCAGGTACAAACAAATGCTCCGTTCCAGCAAAGTCTTCAAGGTGATGCCATGATTCGATGGCCTCTTTTCCACGTATTAACTGTTTGTTGTCAAATTAAGCTTGATTCTGATTTTGTATATATTGATGATTTCAATCACATAATTATTTTCGGTTTCAGGTACAAACAAGTGATCTGGATGGAGCCTTCAAGGTGATGCCATGATTCGATGGCCTCTTTTTCACGCATTAACTGTTTATTGTCAAATTAAGCTTGATTCTGATTTTATATACATTGATGATTTCAATCACACAATTATTTTCTGTTTCACGTATTGAATGTTGGTTGTCAAATTGAGCTTGATTCTGATTTTGTGTATAGTCATGATTTCAATCACATAATTATTCACGGTTTCAGGTACAAACAAGTGCTCTGTTGCAGCAGAACCTTCAAGGTGATGCCATGATTCGATGGCCTCCTTTTCACGCATTAACTGTTTGTTGGCAAATTAGGCTTGATTCTGATTTTGTGTACATTCATGATTTAATCACACAATTATTTTCGGTTTCAGGTACAAACAAGTGCTCTGTTCCAGCAGAACTTTCAAGGTTATGCCATGATTCGATGGCCTCCTTTTCCCGTATTAACTGTTGGTTTGTCAAATCGAGCTTGATTCTGATTTTGTGTATAGTCATGATTTCAATCACACAATTATTTACGGTTACAGGTACAACAAACATGTGGTCTATCCCAGCACAGATTCTAAGATAATGTCATGATTCGATGGCCTCCCTTCCACACATTAAAGAAAACCTTATTGAAAAAAAATCAAATTTTCATCTACTTCAATTCAATTTTATTCAGGTTAATCATTCTTGTTGCGGGATGAGTCCAGGAAATATTTCAAATATACATAGAATCCAATTACATCATTTAGAAGATACTATTGTTTTTAACAAGGTTTTGTTGACGCACTATTACTTTACACAATATAACTTCATAGTCGATGATATGCAAGGTTTACGGCAGCATTCTCTTGCCACTTGTCTTGAATGTCTCATCGGTATGAAATCAGCCAATTGATTTTTCTTTTCCCTACCAGGCAGCTGATTACCATTACTGAAATAATTATGTTCGAAAGCATCGTATTCATTCGAATCTGGAAAATAAAAGCATATTCAGAAAGTTGTTCACGCGTGAGAAGTTTAATATTGTCTCATTGAAGAAATATATGAATCCGTTGACAGGCCTGTCGGGGTGAGGGAAGGGTTAAAGTCTGGGGATTCCCCGGTCCTGAATTTTGATAGGCTTCTGGGTCCCTGCAGAAAAATAAAAAAAACAGTAGAATACTACTTATGATTGTTTCGAAAGAACCTACAACTATGTACAGGAATCACTAAGGGACATTGTCAATTATGGGCTTAGTGTATGACGCGCTATGTAGAGCATGCGAGGAAGAGGAGGCACTGCCCAGCTTTCGCCAACACTAGAGAGGACATCTTGGGGAAACTCTGGCCGAGCATAGTCAACATTAACGAACCCCCTCCACGTCCTGGACTCTAGTTTGTTCAGTACCTTGGTACTAGGAAATTTCGAAACAACTGTTTGTTATCAAATTGAGCTTGATTCTGATTTTGTGATAGATTATTCCAATCACACAATATTTTTCAGTTTCACATACAAATAAGTCCTCTGTTCCTGCACAATCTTTAAGGTAATGCCATGATTCAATGGCCTCCTTTCCACGCATTAAAGAAAACCTTATTAAAAGCAAAAATCAAATTTTTATCTATTTTAATTCAGATTTTATTCCTTTAAATCATTTTTGTTGCGAGATGAGTCCAGGAAACATTTCAAATATACATAGAATTCAATTACATCATTTACAAGATACAATTGGTGTTAACAAGGTGTTGTTGTAGGCACTATTAGTTTCCACAATATGACGTCATAGTTGATAATGTGCAAGGCTTGTGGCAGCATTCCCTTGCCACTTGTCTCGAATGTCTCATCGGAATGAAATCAGCCAATTGATTTTTCATTTCCCTACCAGGCAGCTGATCTCCATCACTAAAATAATTATATTCGAAAGTATCGTATTCATTTGAATCTGGGTTTGAATCTGGAAAACAAAAGCATATTCAGAATAGTTATACAAGTATGAAAAGTTCGTTATTGTTTCATAAAACGGGAAATCCGTGAATATTTTAAGGGCGACATTACTGAAGTATAACTGGAATCACCGACGGATGTGAACAAAGCTACTAAGAATGATTGGCATGTTGGGCGCGGTATGTAGGGGCGTGGAGATTCACCGGGCCCTGAATTTTTGAGAAGCAATAGACTATTACTTGTGAGTGTTTCGAAAGAGACTGCAACTTTGTATATAGGAATCATTGTCAATCAAGAAAACAATTGCCTAACAGGGGCCTATTGAATGACTCGCTAAGTAGGTCATCCGAAGAAGAGTAGGGGCGCTGGGCACCAGCCCATCCTTCGCCAAGACCATAGTCAAAGTATAAAGGTCTGTTGGAGCCTCGCTATCATCGTTTCTCGAGCCGGGTGACGTCATCTCATCGGTGAAAAGTCGCATCCCCGTTTCAAGTAAAATAATATTTCTACTATGCTTTTTACGTTATTCTTCGACTATAAAACTATAAGTTGTAGAGTAGGTACTTACCTAACATATTATTTATCAATGTACATATTTTTATTTTAAGAAAAAAGTTTGGACATGATGATTTTAAATTCAAATTCAAGAGCGCGACATTCTCGCGGAATAAACGACCAATCAGCTTGCACTCGAATTTTAAAAAGAGTAGAAGGGAGGCTCCAACAGACCTTTATACTTTGACTATGGCCAAGACTAGACGCAACTGAAACGCATATATAAACAATAGCATAAACGATGTTTCACATCGTTTTCAGCGTCACATTTTCCATAAGAATCCACCATAAAATCGCGTTAGCCTCAAAATACTATACCGTCGATTTCTGACCTATTTGCACATTTTGAGCATGCTAACAATAAACGAATCTTAAGCGCATACAAAGTAAACAAATGCTAAAACCAACAAAGCTCTTGTTTCACGATTCACATAGCACCCTATTTTTCAAAGAATTTATTCCATTTACTATGGCATTTAGTTTCGTCATTTTGAGATTCACATTTTACTCCCAGATATTACGATTCTTTTTAATTTCTATGCTCCTTCGGCATCCTTATACACCCAAATGAAACTAAGCTTATAACAGTTCCTATTCATTTTAAAGTGCGCTACCGAATAGAGATGACATCGTGTTCATTATAACTATATGTGCAATATTTAATTATTTTGATTATTTACATATTTATTTATTCAACACCGAAAATCCCGGAAATGCAAGAAATTACGAATATAATTTAACATAAAGACAATACAAATAACAAACATAATGCAGACAGAAAAAGGTTTAGTGTTGTTAATTAATTGCAATTATTGATATATAATTCACACAAATGTATCATTATGGTCAGTTATATCATGAGCTAACTGACACATCATGTAAAGCGGTGAGAACTTTAACAAATAAGTATGAGGTCTTAATGGATAAAAAGTAGAGGTAGCTACGATATTTCTTGATGGAACCTCCAAATCAACTTGTGGGAATAGATATATAACGTTTTGTATTGATTTAAAAAAGAAATTTACAAGAAAGTATTTTCTGCAAGTGACGAGGTCATTGCAAATGACTGTAATGACTTCTTTTGGGGTACTGACGATCTATACGAAAAGTGTTTTGGAAATTTTCGATTGTGAATATTTTGGACATCATACCACAGACGCATATTCCAGTTTGCTATAATGCATTGAATAAGATAGTGGGAGTATTAATAAATTCTCGACTGTTTCTTATAACGAATCAAGACTTTTTCATACCTTGGATCAATAATGACCTAAATCTTTTATCTAACAAGGTCTAGGGAATGTGATTATCAATCAAATGATTGTATAAAAAAATATCAACTTTTCGAGAAAAAGACAGTACATTACATTTTGCATTTAAATCACATTCAAGGGATATACAATCATATAGATTTTCAATTAATCTAAATATCTTTAGGTCACATGCATATTTAAGAATGAACGAGCTAATAACATCTACCATATCATCAATGAAAACATAGAGGACCAAGGAATGAATCCTGTGGAACCCCAGATGGAGCAGTATAATTTTTTGACCTATACCCATAATGCTGAACGTGCTGACCTCTTTCATATAAATAAGATTCGATGAAACCAATTAACTGATGATTCCGAAGTTCGACAGTTTGTTAAGTAAAATTCCATGATCCAATCTGTCAAATGCTTTCGAAGAATCTGTGTAAATTACGTTTACTTATGATACTACTAATATGTGGATAATATACAATTTCAATAACGCTTTCATAGAAACCGTCTCATAAATTAATCTATTCTGTGCTGCCAATAATTCTTGAACTGCTGGAAAAATTTTCTGCAGGTTATCAAAACATGAGGTAAGTATATGTCGATGCACAAACTAATCGATTTTTCTACAGATTCAGATTACTCCAATACTAAATCATCATACACGTGCCCGAAATATGATTTTTTATCCAAAAATGGATTGAAATGTATCCTGAGAAAAAAGTGGTACTGGGTGAATTTATTAATTTCCAAATAAGGGCTTTGAAAGTAAAACAGATCATCACTTGAACCGGATATGAAATTGAAAACAAAAATATTAAAGGTGATTACAACCATATTAGCCAAACTCCAGATGTGATTGGTTATGAGAATCTAACTTACGTGATTTCTTCTTAATTTGTGGAGAATAATAGTCCCCCCTGCAGACCAGACCCATCATAAATTCCAGTTCATCTCCACAATATTTTTTTGGAACCTCACGGGTGTGAGTGCAACCAATATACCAGCTCATCATCATCAGAGTCGTTAAAAGGAAGATGTGGAATTTCTAAAGCAAAAAAGGATCCATTAGTAAACACATTTGACATTGAAATCATGGTGTAATGATTCAGAAAAATTTCAAAGACACATACTACCATTGTATCTCGTACGTGCTATTGCCTCAAGGAAATGTGGTGGATGAGCAAGGTAAAAGGCCTTTTATACACCATCTCATGTTGACACGAAGTCTCCTACACAATATTTTCAAATTAATGAATTAATTATGTAAATATAAGGTAATCTAATTTTCTATAGGTTGATGCTTATACATATTCCGTTAAGAACGATATATTTAGAAAGGAAATTGGGAAATGCAAGGCCAATGTCAATATGAGTTAATAGTTTTCTTCTTCACTTACCAAGATGCTAAAATAGTTCATTCGAATCAACACAAGGGAATCAACTCAAGAGAAATGGAAACGGAAATCTTCACATAGTACTGAAAAATTTGCTGACAATAATCAGCATATTTCTTATTCTCTTCTGTCTCTATTCTAGAAGTGATCTCTCAAGCCACCGACATCAGAATCTAAAACACAAGAATTCGATGTAATGTGGGGCCCAAGCTTGATAACCACAAGCAGAAATTCCTCAGTTGTTTTCATTTATGACCAAGCGAACCAGCTCATGATGACCTCTTTGACTTTCTTTCTGTGGAACTTGAGCCTCATACATTGGAAAACCCTGATCATCCACGACCTATTCCTATATCACTCCAAGAATCAATCCACCACCTCTACATACAGTTTGGCATTACAACTCAAACAATGGGAATGGTGATCGCATGTTTTTCTCCTTGGAGAAGAGTATTTTGAATCTAAAGACCCAAGGCAATGAGTCAAAGAAATTCCGGGGATTATTATGCTGGTGATGGAGTTTTATATAACCCATACCAACAAATCACAATCATCTTGTGAACCATGGGTCAATAAATATGCTCTAGGGTTGTCGCTTTAGAACAATCATCATGAATTTGTTAGCGCAGGCACCACTGTCTAGAGACCAGAACAAAATACGTTGAAGCTACCCAATAGACGCATCGAAAGAGGCCAAAATAAGATCAAAGCTTATAGAATGCCCAGATAGTTCCGGTCCCAATTGAAATTTTGCCAAGGCAATGAGAGGAAATGAGCTTCAAGCTAAATATGATGGTACACTGGCTACTACATCACAAGAAAAAGCTAAACTTTATGTTGAAATTTTTGTAGAAAATTCCACTTCGAATTCAGATTCTAATATTGCTGCTATCAATAACTATATGCCTGAAATTGAAATTGTCTTTCGTCGGCGCAAAATTAGGTGTATTATGCTGTGCTTTATATCAATACCAAGAAGGCTATGGGTCTAGACAGAATTCCGCATGTTGTTCACAAGAACTGTGCCCCAGAATCAACTCCATTCTTCTGCAGGCTGTTCACCATTCCTCACAAACTTGGGGTCTTTCCTTCCAGCTTGGAGGCAACTACAGTCATATCAATTTCAATCAATACCTAGCGGGCCAAAGTCGTGAATAATTGACCATATTGATTTCATGAGCAGGGATCAACAAGAGATCTGTTTGCCGACGTAACACATTTATGGTCATATATTTGAAAATGTAGGGAATCTTTATATGTAGCATTGGATATCTCCAATGCGGTTTGCCGCAACTTTGTCGTTCACTATCGAGTTTCCTCTCAGATAGATTACTCTCCATGTGGTGATTGACTGACTATCCTCCCATACAATGGCTATTAAATCTGATCTTTCACAAGGATATATCAACGATCTGTTGAAAGTGACCTCGTGTTTCGTCCACAACTTTGCAGATGATGGTACATTTCATACCGCTTTCTCATCTAGAGCCCCTATATCATCCAATGAAGTCCGAGGAGCAAGACAGAAAGATCAACGCAATGAATAAAGATCTGGCATGAATTTTGAAATGTGTGGCACAAACTATATTCAATGGCGAATGCAACAAATGAGTGATGTGTCGTTAGACCGGTTTCGAAACTAACATTAGGCCTAAGCAATTTCAACTGGTAGCACAACGATGATAACTTGAAGACCATACTTATATTGCACTTCCAAGTGAGTAGTTTGAACTATTTCTTTTTCGGATATATGTACGGAATGGAATTTAAAAATTTGAGGCTTATTTATATTTAAGATAAGTGCATTATTATGAAACCAATCTTTCAAGATTCTCATGGTATTTTCTATTTCCACTTCTAGATTTTCGTATGAATCCGATGTCATTGTACCTGAAGTCGCGAAGCTGACAGTGACGTTCTCTGGTATGCTAGGCAAGTCATTTATATATAGTAGGAACGATAATGGTCTCAGTATAGGTACTTCTCGATCTATATACTCTCAGTCCGATCTTCATTTCCTTCTTACACATGCTGTTTCTGTTTATTACCTGTCAGGTAAGAAACTAATATTATGAGGAAGCCCCCCGATTGGTCTCGCCTTTCTAGGTCAACTGAATAAAGAGTGGTCTGAACTGTGGTAAGAATCACCACGGATGAGGCAGGCCAAGGTCTTCATCAAAGAGCCTGTGCCTAGTTTCCCAAAGAAACTCATTTCTCTGAATAGAAAGGACAGTGACTCTAGGTGGTTACTGCACGGTTTTTCAGACGAAGGTCTAAGCAATATTGACTTGTGTCATGGAAAACCTTCGAAGAAACTATGTAAATAAGCGCATATATATTTGCACAGACAGCCGGTCGGCTTTGGGAGATCAGAAATCATATCAAGGCTTGACAAAGAATGCAGAGATACACTAGCTGAACTAGCCAGGAGGAATAAAGTTCAACTCCTCTGGGTCTTCGACACAGTGGAGTTGAAGAAAATGAAATGACCTGGCCAGCGAGGGTCAATCCGGCGCCCCTGTCGGAACAGACGAGAACATTTGGTGCATTAGAGTCTTCTGTTCTTTGCTATTCACCATTACGAAGAGAGGATTTTCAAGAGCAATACAAAAAACATTCAAATGTTGTTATGAAATTAAATAAAATACAGATTTTAATAATAAATCGAATGAATTTAAATATTTCATTTAATTTTGTGAACTGTTGTTTTGTTATGTATTGTATCACTTTCAAACAAACTCATTTGTTAAACGTCAAAAAATATCCACTATAATTTTGCTCCTCTACCCTAAAAGAAAAAAATATTCGCTGAAATTTTTTCGTTGACATGGCAACAAATCAAAATAAAAGTATTTCATTGGTCGAAACTTGTCGATGTGAAATTCTCAAAAGAATCCTAATAGATGTTCAAAGTTTAGTAGACAAATGAATCCTTTATTTTTAATTAAGAATAATATTAGTTCCAGATGTGGACTTTATTCTCTCTCTCTCTCTCTCTCTCTCTCTCTCTCTCTCTCTCTCTCTCTCTCTCTCTCTCTCTTCTCTCTCTCTCTCTCTCTCTCTCATCTCTCTCTCTCTCTCATCTCTCTCTCTCTCTCTCTCTCTCTCTCTCTCTCTCTCTCTCTCTCTCTCTCTCTCTCTCTCTCTCTCTCTCTCTCTCTCTCTCTCTCTCTCTCTCTCTCTCTCTCTCTCTCTCTCTCTCTCTCTCTCGTACACCATCAGTAAAATCATTGTGAGAAGGATTCTCTAATTCTAAAATTCAATAATATTAATTTAGTTAAATCAATCGACTACGATTTTATTTGAAATATACAATCGTTGTTTTTCTGTATTGGCAAACGGAAATATAGAGTTTTAGTTATACCTAAGATGTCATTTATCCTCCACCTCATGTTTGCATAAAATCTTCAATATTTTATCCTACGCAATATCCTTGAATTGATGAAACAATTATGTAAATTTGAGGTAGTTCGATGCTAATACATATTCTATTACGAACGATATATTTAGAAACGAAATAGAAAAGCTCTCCTCGATAAACAAACCAAGACTATGTATGTCATCGAATTCTCTGCTCCGGCAGAGAAGAACATAGTCTTGAAAGAAGAGGAAAAATGAACAAAGTATCAAGATATCCTGTTCGAAATCCGCACACTATACCCAGGCCACAAGGTCTTATTAGTGGTTCTGATCATCGGTGTTTTGGGTGGAATTCGGTCTTCGCTGCGTTCGAGCTTGAAGATCAAGTAAAAACTCGTCGCAGATCTTGATTCACCGGTTGAAGAATGCTGTCATTCTGGGTTCAATAAGACTACTTGGGGCACACGATTTAGGAACCTGCCTCGAGTATCCGGTTCGATCTCCGATCAGGTATTACTGCAAAAAAAATATATATGTATATACATAGTTCTTAGATATGATTGAAAATAAAATAAAAACTCTCTTTTTTGACGTTTGATAATACTTTATTATCTTTATCAAAAATTGTGTTGTCAATTAGTTTCCATGTAATTAAGAAAAGAATAGATGATTTCGATTAATGAAATACGTCTGCAACCGACTTGTGTTTCTAAAATTCAACTAAAACTGCAGAATTCATTGGATCGGTTGTGTGTGAAAGATGTATGGCTAATTATCAATTTGAATTGGATTGAATATAGTTAAACATAAGACATTATTTTAAGATTATACAATTCTAAATATCTATGATTATTCTATGAATTAGCTATTCTATGATTAACATTTCATTTCTATTGTTAACAACTAATCAAGTTTAAGATAATTCTATGAAAACTAACCTTAAAACTGTTACATATAAATGTTAGATAATACGTTATCTTTTTTAAGATGAATTAAATAAACAATCGAAAGTGGTATTCAAAATAACAGAATTTGTTCAAGTTTGAATTAGATTATTGTAAAGTTTTGAAAAACTGGAATCTATTCTGTCATTAACACAATTATTTCTTTTAATTTGTATACTTTCCAATATTCAACGTTTATTGTTATTCGCTTCAATATTTAAAATGTTTGTATTGTTGTAGTCAAATGAATGGTTAGTGTCTTTTACATTTTACTAAGTGCAGTGGATTAATTTATTTTTTTTTTACGTTTTGATATTTTATTTATATCTTTATCAAAAATTGTTGTGTTAATTAGTGTTTCCATGTAAGAATAGAAACTTTGATTAATGAAATGCGTCTGCACTTCTGCAGCCGACTTGTGTTTTTTTAAATCCAATTAAAACTACAGGAAACATTGAATCAGTTGTGTGAAAGAGTAATGTATGGATAATTATCAAATTGATTTATTTGAAATGGATTGAATCAAGCTAATTAAATAACTAAGATACTATTCTATGACTTACAAATCTACATATCATTATTTTATTAATTACTTATTCTATAATTCATTTCTATTACTAATAACCACGGTTGTATATACAGGTCTGGAAACTCGAGGCTGTTTCCTATGTGAGAAGTGAGTCCGCTCAGCATCATCTGTTGCGTAGTACCAAAAGGGTGGCGCATGAGTCGAGGGATGTTCTCTGGCACGTATACGATCAAGTTTGAACGATATGGCGCCTAATCCTAACATCCTTACAACATACTTCGATCCATGCGTCAGCTGGTGGCTGAGCGAGAGACTACGAGTTTGGCGACATGTAAGAGACTCATGTCAAACATAGAGTTTCCAGACCTGTATATACGACCGTGCTAATAACTAATCAAGTTTAAGATGATCTATGAAATATTTATTTCAAAACTGTCACATGTGTTTTTGAAATTCAATTAAAACTGCAGACGCATTTCATTAAAATAGCCCCCCTTTTCTTACCACCACAACCACACACAGACATAACTTTTCAATGATCAATTCTTCGCCTTCTCCTTTTATGTTACGAGTACGTACTTCAAGAGAAGTTGGTTGTGCAATAAAATAGAGTTCATTATAATCAGTATTGACATCCACACTCAAGGTTCATCTTTCATGAGTGTATCTTAGTTTATCTGTGCTACAGAATATTTACAATTTCGAATTTAGAATACATTTACTGTACAGAACGGATGAATGACTCAAATAAAGAGACAATCATTGTTGAACTTAAACGTAATACTACGATAAGAAAATTGCCGAATAAAGAAGAAGCGGTATTACAGGCTCTGAAAAAATGTAACTGAAAAAAGAATAGCCACAGTTAAATTCAGAAATCTCATGAATATTAAATATTGATGATACAATTTGAACAGGTTATTTTACGTTACATTCCTGGACATGGTAATGAAATACAAAGGTCACCACATATTTGGTGGCATATAGTATTGACTCAGTGTTCAAACGGAACAGTGAAAATACTGATAAATACTCAGATGTTGACTTGAAAATTTCGCATGAATACGGAAAACAAGGCAAAATGTTGCTGCACCAAAACCAAGTTATTCATAGCCAACTAAATAAAAAAATGGAGAAACAAACGATGGGCAGCTACAAAACGAAATAAAAATCGTTGAATTAATTTACTACTCTTGATCGACTTGGTTTTCAGAAACTCACTAGACTTGGTGATTCCACGCTACTTTTATCTGTTAATGATATTAACCAAAAAATGGGCCTAAACTTAAGCTTTTTGCTTCCAGCCATCAGATTACACGAGTAAGGTTGGCAACAAAAAAGCAGTTCTTCATAGTACATCTACGGCATATTTGGAATACTTTGGCGCATCATCTGACTGGGGTTGCATAGAACAGAACCTTAAATCTGCAGAAGAATACTTGGTGCTGTAATTACGAAAAGAGTCAGTTTGTAGAACTTCAGAAGGTCTTCGATTGTGGTTGTATCATCGTATATAGAATATAGACATTTTCTTTATACGACGTAGGCACCCGCTAAGGTCGGATTTTTCAAAACTCAATGTCAAACGGGGTAGAAATGATTCGATATATTTTGACGTTTTTGATATAAAATATAAACACGTACAATTTACATGACAGTCAGAACCTTAGATCAACGAATCATTATCACAGTCCAAACTGTCTATGTTATGACTCACAACACATAACTCATCCACAAGATATGCAAGATTCACATGACAGAAAGCATATTGACAGTCACATAATGTCCGTCGCACCCACGGTCGTATACATAGGTCTGGAAACTCGAGGCTGTTTCCTATGTGAGAAGTGAGTCCGCTAAGCGTCAACTGTCGCGTAGTACCAAAAGACGTCACTGGTGACGCATAAGTCGAGGGATGTTCTCTGGCAATCTTTGTATTGTGGGCTTCGAAATTTGAACGATATCCAAAAAACGTCACGGGTAACGGATGAGTCGAGGGATGTTCTCTGGCAAACTTTGTATTGTGAGGCTTGAAATTTGAACGATATGGTATTAAGGTGTGAGGATCAGCTCTAAAATGTTTGCCATAAGCTGATCCGTGGTCCTTTTGGGTATTGGGATTAAATCACTACGTTACGAAAAGTGATGTATTGGTTTACTATTCACTACATTGTACTAACACTAATAACTTATATCTATCGCAGATAGCTGCCTTACTACCAACTACATATTACTTTGAATTCGAATCCGAATGCTCTAGTTAATCTAATTTTAATATAAATATCGGTCTATCAATAACTACCTTGGGTTCGAGGTTCCCACGGTGTCATGTCAAGGTTCCCTTGTTAAGTAGCTTATATTAAACAATATGTTTATATTATTAGAAGGTAATCGTAACACTAAACATATTGGTTATGTATCGCCTATGAATTTATAAACATATGGATTAAATACATTTAATAATAGAAATAAGGTTGTATTCTGTAATTGAGGAATTTTAGGTAATCTCGTATAGGGATGGAAGATTCCTATACTATAAAGGCATGAAAATTATAAAACATTCTGTAAGCAGCATTTTATTTGCAATAGAGTATTTGGTGTATGGAATGCATGTAACTCTGACACTGTTGATTTACCTTTGGTAAACTCTTTTAAAATTCATATTGATTCACTGCTATTCAGCAGTTGATGTAGTCCAATATAGATCTTATCATAAATTCATTTTTCTACTTGCAGTTGTACAGTTTAATATCGATATTATTTAGTACTTTTCTCAAATAGGTACTATTTAGCTTCTACAAATGTTATCATGAATAACTGGGTCACATAGAATTTTATCCTCGACTCTTATGCTAATGAATAATAATAAAATAATAATAATAGATTAATGGATCATTATCACATTTAGACTGCCTATGCTGTGACGGACAACATATAAGTCCTACCTGCCTTCATCAAGGCAGGTAACGTTTACATGACATACAGCTGAAACATAATGTATGTGACAGTTCATTCCATAATCATAGACATCACTTGACATAGAGCATAAGTTTACGTCTTTCCACGTCTTCAGCTGTTTCTACTCATTATAAATAATTTTATTAAGAGGTATTCAAACTTGGGGAATTACATCGGGGTGGCGCAGCCTACGAGTATTGCTGTTTCTGCAGGCTTAGCACGCGGACAACAGCTGATATCATATGAAAAAGAAGGTTGGTTTGTTTGTATCCCATACAAAGCTACAATTTTATTTCGACTATGACGGAATTTTGCTCACTTGACCTTCAAAACTTGAGGAGTCACTGTCTATATGAGATTTCGAAAAAACTACCCAATTGTCACACCCCTTGAATCAATTTTATTCCGATCTTTATGAAATTTCGCACATTTAATCTTAAAATAAAATCCCTGTGTACACGAGATTCCTAAAAGAACACCCAATTCCTCTTTACTACGCTTTAAACCAGATTTATTCCGATCTTGATGACATTTTTCACTCGTAACCTTCAAAATAAGAGGAACTTCACTGCTTAAGCGATTTCTAAAAAACTACCCTATCCCTCTTTATCATCCTTCAAAGCAGATAAATAACGTAGCGCAATTATTTGACAATTGTAGAAGTTTACAATTGAACGTTCAAAGCTCACGAAAATATTTACGGTGGACCTTGAAATATTCTCCGAATATACTCCGATATTCATTTATATTTTATCGTTTGACCTAATGTTTCCAATTATTTTATAATAAATAGATTCAATCAGTTTTTCATTCACTAAAATTTCCTCTCCAATTTATCTGCACAGATAAAACTTTGAGAAACATTGAATACGCTGCTAAATGAATAGAAATAACGATTGATATTCCAAACCACCCATGTTTTTGAAAATATACTCCGTACAGGAAGTGCATAACTGGCTAAGAAAATGATACTTATTGTGCTCGGTATTTGGATCCAAGAAATTATAATCATCGTTTGCCGATTCATTACATTCAGAATCAATTACTAACCGCTTCATACGTACCATGAAACGTGTGGTCCCTGACATGAGAATTTTATTTGAATATGTTTAAGTTTAATATGAACCGTGAGCGCGTTCACAATATTTAAGGTAAACATCTTCAAATAAGTAAGATTCACAATATCAGTAATTTTTTATGAATATATTTTTATTTATATATCATTATATTCAAATTCAATTACTAACCGCTCCATACGTACCCTGAAACGATTTGGTCCCTGAAATGTGAATTTTATTCAAGTATGTTTACCCACAGCTCCAACTAGTTTAATATGAATCGCGAGTGAGTTCACAATATTTGAGGTGAGCTTCTTTAAATAAGTAAAATTCACAATGTCAGTAATTTTTTATGAATATATTTTCATTTATATATCAAGGTAGTAAATAGTCCAGTACCTCTGTAATTTTTAGGGTTCACATTTTTACATTCCTTAATTTTGGTCAATCTATATGTTTTCGGGTGCGCTGATCACAAATATGGTCATTAAAATTGTCTGGGCCTTATACTACTCAGGTTATTGGCCATTTTTTGGTTCCAAATTGCCCCGACTTTGGTGTTTTTTCAATTTTTAGAAAAACTCTGAGTTCCAATCGATCATTTTATGACAGAAAAAGTTGTAAGAAATTATAAAGCGTGAAATGACGCCAATTAGAAGTTAATAGAATGTAAGGGGTCTAATATACGGCCCAAAAAGTGCGTTTGTTCAATTGTCAATTATAAGATGCCTGTTTGTGGTATCAACTAATGCTTAACATGCATTGATAGTATTTTGTGTTTACTTCAATACGAGTTTTCATTTGTTTGATAAAGGGGGCGCTGCAATCGCTCTTTTCGTGAAAAACGTAATTTTGCGTTTGCCGGCCAAAAATTTACCTTCCGACTCAAAATAAAGATGAAACAAAAGATGTTGATGGTTTTCACCTAGGAACCAAAATCCAACAGCTTTGGTTCATATGGGCCGATTTGAGATCATTTTGAAAAAGGAACCGCGAAAAATGGGAAAAATTTTCGAATCAGAAAGTTCGGATCAAGAAAATAAATTCATAGTTAAGTAGCTGAAACATTTACGCAAATTTTGATACCAATCTGTTAATCTCGAGAAAACTCATGCTAAGCCTTTTGGGCCCTACTGGGCCCAATTTTGGGTCCTTCATTATAAACTTTAGTTCAAACTATAGATGCCTCTTGTGGCTATCTCAATATACTATTTTCCTCGCTTCAGCATCTGACAGTCACAAAAAAAAATCATCTAAAAATTCCAATTCTTAATTATCAAAGATGATGTACACTAACGTCAACCCGGGTTCGATCCCACTCGGGAGACTTTATTTTATTTTTTTTTCTTTGATAATCATGATACAAAATCTTAATAATTTTAATCATAATAGTCATAATAATAATAATTAATAATAAAGCGTTTCGATAGATCACAAACTGCTTGTGAGTATCTTTACTCTGTCTCACTTCGCAGTGTAAACCACTTTTCGGTAGAGAGTCACGAAGCTATTTGTGCGTATCTCTTACTCTGTCGCACTCATCAGTGTTCACGCGCATCGTCTTTGTATGTATTATATGTGTGGGTGTAAGAACAGCCTCCTCTTTTTTTCGGTGAAGAAACATCTGGTTCCTCTCCTCTGATATAATATGTAATAAAGAATTTCTAGCAAGTCAGAGATGAAAACCACGTTTTTGTTTCTAGCAAAATTTTATTATTATATGTATTTGAAACCTGCCTCGAAACCTGCATTTTATTTGTCAATTTTAATGTTGATTAATTAATTTTAATATTAATTTATTAATTAATAATAATAATAATAATAATAATAATAATAATAATATTGATTATTATTATTATAATTATTGACATTATTATTATCATTATGATTATTATTATTAAAATTAATATGATTCTGTATTATAATCAAAAAAAGTGGAAAAAAAAAGTCACTTGGTGGGCTCGAACCCGGGCTAATGTTAGTATATATCATTTTTGATAACTAAGAATTGGAATTTTTATTTAATTTTTTTTGTGTGACTCTGTCAGACGCTGAAGCGGGGAAAATAGTATATGGAGGTAGCCACAAGAGACATCAATAGTCTGAACCAAAGTTTATAACGAAGGACCCACAATTGGGCCCGGTAGGTCCCAAAAGACTTGAGTTTTCTCGGGATTGACGCAACCTACAAGATCGTGCTTGGTATCAAAATCTGTGTAAATGTTTCAGCTATTCAACTATGGACTATTTATTTTTCTGATCCGAACTTTCTGACTCTCATTTTCGCGGTTATTTTTTTTCAAAATGGTCTCAAATCTCATATGAACCAAAGTGGTTGGATTTTGGTTCATAGGTGGAAGCTATCAACATATTCCGTTTAAATTTTGTTTTGAGTCAAAAGGTCAATTTTTTCAAAATTACGTTTTTGAAGCGCTCCCTTTGCAAATATCAAACAAATGAAAAACTTACAGTTCTCGTCAAATAACTAGGCCCGTACGTCATCAATGGGCGTATCAGATTATGAAAAGTTCTTGATTCACACGCGTTATATTGGTAGGTTGGTACAGAAATTTCCGTAAGCCACACGCTGCAGAATCAACTTTATCGGTTGTATTCGTACCTAGTCGGTTAGCATTATCAAGTTTCTTATAGTGTTCGTCATTCCGAGCTTATCATGTTTATATATAAATATTTGCAGCTGTTATAACCTATAACATTCGTTAGTTTACATGGTTTACTCAGATTATCTTTTTAGAGTGAATATTAGTTTCAATACTTTCAATGTATTGTCGTGTATTAGAACGGATTACTTTTTTAACGGACGTGCATCGGAAATTGTGTTAGGTTCCCTGTGAATAAAGGAATCAGACAGCATCGGCATTTGAATACATAATAAACAAGACAGGCCTGCAACTTGACAAAAATAACGTGATTCAAATACGATAGGACGGGGATGTTTTGTTTCTTTCTAGATCATTACAATGCCATTGACGTATGTGGTTTTCTTAGAATTTATACGTTACGATGTTTCTTTATCTAAATCATGAGTATCAGAAGAAGATAGACAATTTATAATGTGCCGATATTATTTCATACAGGTGCCAAGTTATTTGACGAGAACTGTATATTAAAGTACACACAAAATACTATCAATGCATGTTAAGCATTAGTTACCACAAACAGGCATCTTATAATTGGCAATTGAACAAACGTTTGATTTTGCTCAAAAATCGTACTTTTTGGACCGTATATTGAGCCCCTTACATTCTATTAACTTCTAATTGGCGTCATTTCACTTTTTTTGATCTCTTACGGCCTTTCACGTCATAAAATAATCCAGAGAAACTCAGAGTTTTCCTAAAAATTGAAAATTTGGACCTAAAAAATTGCAATAGCTCGAGTAGCATAGGCCCAAGACATTTTTAATGTCCATATTCGTGATCAGCGCATCCGATAACTTAAAAATTGACCAAAATTAAGGAACGTAAAAACTTTAACCTAAAACGTGAAATAAAATTACTGCATTCCGCAGTATTCTTATCATAATAATTGAATTTTTGTTTTGCGTTAAGAAAATATTTATAAAAGCATATGATGAATAACAATTACTGATTACTATCTATGCCAACCCAGAAATGCGTAAAAATGTTGCAAGAAGAAAAATTGTAAAACACGCACACTTAATGTCTGTCAAACTTTCTACAATACCTACTTTGGATGTTTAGAAATCTAATGCGAATGTACTATCTCTTTGAATTTTTCAGATGTCATTCCAATATTGGTCAATCTGTTCCATAACTCTATTGACAATTCTTATAACGTTATGGTGGCTCTATACGAAAACAGTTTTCAATTACTGGAGGAAGAAAGGAGTGACATTTGTCCCACCGATTCCCATATTCGGCAATGTGATAGATGTGTTCCTGGTGAAAGAATCCATCGGTAGTTTCTTACAAAGATTATATTCAAATACTCAGGTACCTTACTTAGGAATATACGTTATGAGTGAGCCTTTCCTGTTGCTTAAGGATTTGAATGTCATCAAGAGTGTGTTGGTAAAAGATTTTAATTATTTCATCGACAGATCGATAAGTGACAATCACAGAGACGACCCAGTAACATCGAATTTCTTGTTCACCCTGAAACAACCAGTTTGGAAAGAATTACGAAGACAAGTTAATCCATTATTCTCTTCAAAAAAATTAAAATTAATGCACCAGCTTATTATAGATAGTGCCATAAATTGGACAAAATATTTGGAAAGGTTGACGAAAGTAGATAATGTTGTGGACCTGAGAGATCTATGTGCTAAGTTTACATTAGATTCGATAATGTCTACAGCTTTCTGTCTAAAATCAAAATGTTACGATGAAGAAGATGCAAGTTTCAAGGCTGTGACACGAAGCATTCTCGACTGGAAGGTATTCTGGGCTGCGTTCCAAGCTTCATGTTATCAACTGTCTCCAACTTTAGTAAAGTTATTCCGTCTCGTATTATTAGATAAACAAGTCACTGATTTTTTGAGTACGATGTGTATGGAAGCAATAAATAATCGCAAAGTATCTAAGGAGAAACGTAATGATCTGATCGACATTTTGGTTGAGCAAATGGAAGCAGGAGATGATATTGGAAAGAGTGAGTATATAGCACGATAGGATGGTGATGTACAGGGTGTTTTATAAAGATTGAACTATAGAGCAGCTGTATATTCTTTAGACCAAAATATCTCAATTGAGAGTAAAAGTTGATCAAATATGAATAGCAATATTATTAGTAGTATTATTTTGACAACAAAATAACTTTTACGGATTTCTACAATCATTTTTTTATTCAAACATTCCTGCTAATTTTCAAGCAAAAAATATATACGTGCTATATTTTTCTAACTCTAACCGCTTCCAAGATTTTCCCATTTCAAACTTACCTTGCAAACTCCTAATGAGATATCTAGCATCTCCTATAAGTAGATTTGTCTTATTTTATAGCAGTTATAGTTTGACGTCGTGATAATAATCTTATGGGTTAATTCTTAATTGAGTTGTATCCAAATGAATATTAATCAAACGATCACCAACTTCTCTCACTTTTGTTAGAACAATTTTTTGATTAATACTAAAATGCAGAAATCAACTCATTCAAGTATTTGTCCTTTTGCGAAAAGTTAGATTCTTCATCAAAATACATTTTCCTAACATATGTGAAAAAAATCAGAAAATTATTGGAAATGATTTACAAACAGGTAATTGAAGACGTTGAATAGTCTATGTTACACTGAAATTTTATTCAAATATTCCACAATAGTACATTGTGTATCTAGTAGCAAAAGCAACACATTCCAGAACGACAATGTATATTGTTGGCCTCGGCTTAACACCTCGGCCAACATCATTGAAGTCTGGGAATGTGCTTTTACTACACGTACACGTACTATTTTTTTCTAAAATCGCAATCAACGATATCATAAATCAAGAAATTTTGTTAAATGCATAACAATTTTTGATTACCATCTTATTGTGACAACCACTGTTTGTCAAATTACTCAATACTGAGAGCTACACTTAGTACACGAGAAGATATTGATATTATAATGTTAGTTGGTTATTTGCGTGTATTTATTTACTGTCTAAAATGTATATAAAAAACCGGTAGGGACCAATTTTGACGGCCTAGGTCGGCAAACATTTTCCCGTTTTCGGTCTGGGAAATTTCACTGCTTAGCAACGGACTAAAATACTAGATTAGCGTATTTTGGGGTCTGAAGTTGCTCCGAGAAAGTAGGTATTCTTGAGCGATTTCGGAAATAATTTATTTTATAGTGGCACCTCCTGATGTCAGGTTGAGTTTCAAAAATTATTGACACTATAGTTTACCCTTGATTTGTTGTGACAAATTTATTTCAACAAATATTCGAGTGGAATCCATTATTGGAGCCATATAAGTTGGGAGATATCTTTCATATTAACGTATTAACGTACATTTTTTCGACTGATTTCCGGTCTTTATATAGAACATTGACTTGCATTTTCCCCATAGGAAGGAAAATGTTAGAAGTATATGACCGAACAGCTATGTTTTTCGATAGCAAGGGTCGTTTGATGTCGAGAGCTTTAAATTGATCTTCAGGAATCAAGGTCCAGCTCCCGTGTCGTTTTCAAAATTCATAATTATTCACATGGTTCATTGAAGTTGGGCATTTCGTTATAAGGCGAGTATTGATGCATACCTTAGCGATGTGCCCAGTTCTATTGCAACCTGTACATTTCAAAATGCTCACATTCGTACGACAATCTCTTGTCATGTGATTGTCTCGCCCACAGCGAAGACATAAATTATCGATACCGAGATTCTCGTGGTCGATACGTCCTCTCGATTTCGATCTGGACTGATAATGTTGATTATTACCGCTTAGAAGAGTCTCTTGTGGTCGTTTCCGTTTTTTTTATGTCTGGCTTTGATCCGGTTGCTACTCCGGAAGTTTCCTCGGCTAATTTCATTTACTGCTTCGATGGTCGTATTTGATATTGATGGAAGTTTTGTTAGTTCGCGACTGTCGATGAGTTCAGATTGAAGGGTTTGTTCCTTAATGCAGCTATCTTTAATCTCACAAATGAATTGTGAGTAGGACCGTTTTTGCTTCAAAATTAAGTAGAAAAAGTATTTCAGAAAAACGAAAATTGTATGATGACGGATGAGAAAATTTGATTTGTTGTCCAAAAAAACACCTCTCTACCGATTTTCGTACCAGTAAAGATCGTTAAAAAAAACTTAAAACACACTCTGTATTTTAGTTACTATGAATTTTGGATAAACAGGTTGTATACTCAATAGCCATATTTTGACCCAAAGAACATACAACTTCTCTAGGTTCCAATCCTTATGAAACATCCTGTGTATGGATATAAAGTTAATAGGCTATATCAGGTATCTCTCTAAACTATGTCTCGCAGATAAAAACCAACCCACGGGCACTTTAAAACCGGTATAGATATACCTTGCAAGTTCACTTTATTTTTGATAAAACCGGTATATACATAATAAAATGAACGTAACATTGGTATGATAATTAATGATATTTATGTAGCTTGGATTTTACTTTGAGAAGTATTTTTGCATTAGTGAATCAAGTTTAATAGTTCCAAAAGGGGCAACATAATAATACTCATGAGTTAAATATAAAGTATATATAGGGTTACCAGACGTTCGCTTTTAAGCGAACATGTTCGCTTTTTTTGTCCCGTGTTCGCTTGTCCGCTTTTTCAGCGAAATGTTCGCTTTTTTCACTCGATTGGACAGATCAACTTTTTTCATCGTATCTTGCATTAGTATATGAATATATTTTTTGCCTGACAGTTGGTAGGCACTAGAAATAAGAATTGCGAACTAGGGAAATTATCAGCTGTTTCTCAATCGATATATTCACGTATCGTAATATATCGATCAATATACTACACTACATTGACTTTGTATGCGCAGATTATTCAGCTTCAGTCAGCTGATCATATTAATATTGTCGGATATTGTAATCAATTGCAATTGCAGACTGTTGTTTTGTCGTCTCGTGTCGTGTTTTTCATTATAAATCGAATCGTCTTGATTTCAAATAAATCGCAACTGCACAGAAGAACAGGTAAGAATTTATCTCTTGTTATTATTACCGTACATTCGCTACGTTTCATTTTTTCCACATTCTATCATATTTTATTAGTATTGCCATATTATGATGAGTTTTTTTTCCTAACCTATTTGTTAATTTCATACTCATTTTGAGAATGAGTTGATACTTATCAAGGAAAGTAATTGTAGGGAGAGGAATCGGTGGCAATTTGATTTATTAAAAAACTTTTAGTTACAGTAATCCTGAAATGGGGGGAGGGGGCTTGGTTGTGGAATGTTCGCTTTTTTCACTTTGACCATCTGGTAACCCTAAGTATATAGTGTATTTCATTTAAAGGAAAATTCAGTGATAACAAAAGCGGAATAAAACATGAACATTCGTTTGATGTTCTTGAGTGAGAGTTCTATATCAAAAGTATTGAGGAGAATCTTGTTATCAGTGGCGGCGATAGCTGGCAGTCCATGAAGGCACTTGCCACCGCAAAATTTTGCGTAGCCCCCTGGTTGACCCTCCCAGACTTTATTATCAATCTAAAATTATAAATAAAACATTTCATCTGTATTGTAAAATTAAATACTATTGATATTGATATCACATTTATTTGTAACTTGCGTTACTCGTGTTTCAGCGTTATTACACCCTCTTGATCTGTATAAGCACTCATCGGTAGGTATCAAAGGTTTACTATTGTCGGTCATTCATAAACTTAGAGGATTATTACTACAGGATTACATGCTAATAATGACAAATTTGCTATTAACAGTAGGATATAGAAGCTAATCAGGAAAATAATTCTTTAAATAAATATATTACATAGCTTTAAATAATGATGGATAAATTAGATATATTTGTTCGTTAAGAAGTAGGGTATTGTTCTTGTGTTTCTGATTTTCTTATTATTCCAGCAATATCTTATCAGATATGTGTAAAATATATAAACTGCCTATTTCAGAGAAAGAATTATCATTATCGCAAAAAAAGCTTTGAGTGTATTATTGTCACATATAATACAGAATATTTTGTATCCAATTTATTCTAATTTCAGAATAATTGACATAATTTACCCTGACGATACCACTACGAGAATCTTATTCTGTTATTGTTAACATGGACAGCCGATACCAGGTAAAAATACGTGCCAATCCCCCAAGAACAGCTTACAAATAGGTGCAACACATAATTTTTTACAAGAAAGAGTTAAAACTGCTTAATTAATATTTATTACCTGTTACAGTCAAAGCTGGTTACGCGCCATTATGACTAAACGATACTATCTTATGCTACGTATTTTCTCAAAGCCTCTTGTTGCTGACTTTTGTACTAATCGTTCAGGCCTTCTACTATAGAGGATTTGCTTGTTGTTTGTTGCCCATCTTTATTCAAATAATAAATGTGACACTTGAACCAAAACGTTTAGAAATCCCTGGATTAGAATGCAGAATTCGGACTTCTGAATGAATATTTGTAAGTATTTAACTTTCAGTTCAAAACCAAATGATAGGTGTAGCTGGGCAGTTCTTCGTCGCTGGATATGAAACAAGCACCTCCACAATATCTTTCGCTTTATATGAAATGGCGAAACATCCAGAGGTTCAGAAGCAACTGCGGGCAGAACTTCTCAAAACCAAAGAAAAATATGGTGGATTCCCGTATGAATCACTGACAACCATGACATATCTGGATATGGTTATGAAGGGTGAGTTTATCTTTGATCTCGTCTTACGCAAAAAGTAGTTATGACATTTTGCAAAATTAAAATGTTAAGGCTTTACTATAATGATAAGTTTGGTTCTGTCGCACAGTATATCATTCAGCATCCCAATTTCAATCAATATCTTTTATACGAATTTTCAGAATCTCTCAGAATGTATCCCATATTACCCTATCTGGATCGAAAATGTATTGCTGATTACACACTACCGGGAACTGACATCGTCTTGCAGAAGGGAAATGGCGTCTACATTTCCACACTTGGACTTCACCATGATCCTGAATATTATCCTGAACCGGAACGTTTCGATCCCTTGAGATTCTCTCCAGAAAACGTGGATTCCATCCCAGCATTCGCTTTTCTGCCATTTGGAGAAGGCCCCAGAAATTGCATGGGTAAATAGTAAACAGCTAGTGACATCTTAAACGGAGTCATGCTTTTTATTTTATTTTCATCGTACCGCTCATTCATATTCTAATTTCATATCTTGTATGGCAAAAATATGTCAGTTTAAAACTTAGTGTTTATGCTTGCAGGTAAACGTTACGGAGAATTGACTGTTAAAACTGCTTTAGCACATATTATCTCTCAATTTGAACTGAAAGTATGCCCGAAGACACAAATGGAGATGAAATTGAACACCACCGCCGGACTCACGATACAACCAGATACTGGCACAATCTTTGTAGAATTCGAGAAATTGTGAACTGCAATACAGTAATTGTGGATGAAGGTATTAAAATTATTCTAGCACTGTCGTAAACCAAAGTATGTAACTAGAAATATCCTAACTCAAGAAAAAGCGCTGACGGTTCATAAAATAATATCCATAATTCTTTCTTACTCTGATGATGCGGCCTTAATATGTTACGCAAGGTCTTGGGATCGAGTACAGCAAATATCGGAAGAAGCTATAAGTGTTGTGAAATCTTAAATAAAAATCTATTGAAGCTAAATGTTTTTTAAACTAAATACTTTGTTTTTTGCTAACCGATATTGGGCTTCCAAGTAACTTACATTCACTAGCTTTAAATGATACCACTGCAATTGTGCAAAATACCTCCAGAATAAAATAGTTAGGTGCTTATATAGATCAGCATGTCAAGAGATCAACTCATGTTGATTATTCAAACAAAAAAATTACAAAATTAATTCTATGTACTAGGAAATTAACATTCTAAACCGGCAAGTTCTGTTGATAACTTACAACAGTTTGGTTGCATCCTTAGTTACATACTGGATAAGCGCAGCTCAGCTTATTATAATCTCTTAAAGCCTCTACAAATAACTCAAAATTATATATTGAGAGAATTTTTCGAAAAGAGAGCAAACAAAGTGCATAACCTCTTTTTATTGAAAATAATATATTAAACATAAAAGATCTGTCTGTCAGCATTGAAATATATTTATAACAGATAAAGAGAACAAGATAAATCATTGTTACGTATATACAAACAAAATAATGGCATTAAAATACAGCATCTATAGTAAACTGCTCCAAAGAAGTAAGAGATATTGCTGAAAATCACTTATATTTGTTACAAAAATGATAACATGTAAGTTCGAATCAAAATGTTTTTTTTTGCGTTAGCTTCAGGAGGTTCTCAGGATCATTCATACACGATTCCGAAGCCAGATTTACTCTAATATCATCGTAGGGGTGAGAAATTTACAAAAATGGTTAATTTGACACGCTTCTAAATTTTTATTATTTTTGCATTTTAAAATTACTTCGGAGTAAATCTGGTTTCGGAATCGTATTCAGCGACCCAAAAAACCTCCTTGGTGCATTCGAAATGCCTAAAACACGTAAATTGCAAAATAACATATTAGGGGTGCGAAATTGGCCAATTTTGTCGATTTGACCACCCCTACGATGGATTGCAAGTAAATCTGGCTACGGATTCGTGTTCAGCGACCCAAAGACCCCCTAGGTGCTCTCGAAATGCCAAAATACCTTTTTTTGTAGAAAATACAATTCAAGACTTGGAGATTTCGGGCCATTTTCGCCCCCAATGGGTGGGGTTGGGGTTCTCAAGAGGTTTTAAGGTGTGTGAATCCTGAGAACCTTCTGAAGCTGATGTGAAAAAAATTTTTTGATTCGAACTTACATTTTTTTTTCCGGTTCACAGCCTGGACTCCCATAGTTGGATACTGGATAAGCATTTGGGGCTCAGCTTATTATAATCTCTTAAAGCCTCTACAAATAACTCAAGATTATATATAGAGAGTAATTTTTCGATAAATAGAACAAACAATAAATAAATTTAAAATTCAAAAAATTATCCTCGAAAATTACAACACTATTTAACTTAATAGCCTGAACAAAAATACTAAAATCTAGCATAATAATCTGATATTATTGTTATTATTACTAGGATCTCATTGTAATGAATAACCAATAGATCAGCTTTAATAGCTTGTGAACTAACCAGATGTTTCGTTTCATTTCAGTTCCAAGATCTTGTCTATTATTAAATTAGAATTACATTACGAACTCTATGAATATGAATTTAATTTAGGTTAGTATAGTTCAGTTTTACTTAAGAATTATTATTATATATATAACTGCTTGACACAATACGAAAACGTTTAGGTGTCCATTATGAACATTTCTGTTACACTAATATATATGAATAAATAAATTTAAAAAAATAAATGTATTTTCATTAATACTCCAGGCAACGAACCGGAAAATGAAATAAAAAAATATGGTAATCTAGAATTTCAAATTTTTTTTTGTATTTTGTTCCTGATACCCCATAGATCATTCATGACTATCAAGACCGCGGATGTCAACCTTTTTACCTCCCCAAAACGGGGTTTAAAGACCTCAAAGGAGCATTCTTATAAGGCCAATCCAAAAGTTGAGAAAATTAATGAATTAAGAGCCGAAAATGACCCCCAGTATGTTTTTTGGGGCTGATCACGATTCCGCAGTTAGTTTTCTCGGAAAATTCCCTCCAGATGAAAAAATTAGGAAAATTTATATATAATATATAATTTATAATTTTGTTGCAAAAATGACCTCTAGTAGGTTTTTTGGTTCGCTTATTACGATTCCGCTGTTATTTTTCCCAAAAAACTCTCTCCAGATGAGAAATTCGGGAAATTTGATATTTTCCTGAGACGGTTATGAATAATGAAGTATAATTTTGTTGCAAAAATGACTAGAGGTCAAAAAACCTACTAGAGGTCATTTTTGCAATAAAATTATACTTTATTATTCATAACCGTCTCAGGAAAATCAAAAATTTCCCGAATTTTCCATCTGAAGAGAGTTTTTCGGGAAAAATAACAGCGGAATCGTGATCAGCGACCCAAAAAACCTACTACAGTCATTTTTGCAACAAAATTATACTTTATTATTCATAACCGTCTCAGGAAAATCTCAAATTTCCCGAATTTTCCATCTGAAGAGAGTTTTTTGTACTAGAGGTCATTTTTGCAATAAAATTATACTTTATTATTCATAACCGTCTCAGGAAAATCAAAAATTTCCCGAATTTTCCATCTGAAGAGAGTTTTTCGGGAAAAATAACAGCGGAATCGTGATCAGCGACCCAAAAAACCTACTACAGTCATTTTTGCAACAAAATTATACTTTATTATTCATAACCGTCTCAGGAAAATCTCAAATTTCCCGAATTTTCCATCTGAAGAGAGTTTTTTGGGAACAATAACGGCGGAATCGTGATCAGCGACCCAAAAAACCTATTGGGGGCCATTTTTCGGCTCTTAATTCAACTTTTGGATTGTTTTTATAAGAATGCTCCTCTGAGGAGTTGAAACCCCGTTTTGGGGGGTAGAAAGGTCGACCACCGTGGTCTTGATAGTCATGAATGATCTATGGGGTATTAGGAACAAAATGCAAAAAAAATTTGAAATTCTAGCTTACTATATATTTTTTTTTATTATGGCCTTTTTCCAGGCTTATTGCCTGGACTATAAAATCGACTGGAAAGAAAGGTTTCGCAGCTAGTTGAAATAAAACAACAACTTTTCAAAAAATGTTTTTATTATTACGCCCATTACCTCGAACAGTACAACTGCAAATGCTTGAAATCACACGGGTGTCTACAGCATTCATTAATTATGCCCCGTTTCCTTCTACTCCCGAAAGAAAATGCTATTTCTTTCTGTACGAAAGGATAATCTAATCGGTTCACTTCAATAATATCTTCATCCGGTACAATGGCATCGGCTTCATCATGAGATAAGTTATCTGAAAATAATAATTATATTGAATAACTCATTCATTCGTTGTTCTAGAAGATATAAATATAATTCTCGAATTAATATAATACAATAAGAACTCCAGATGCTGACATCCCAAATTATTCAGGGAAAACCGTTGCATGTCTCTGGAAGAACCAAATCATTTTCAGGATGATACTTGTTGTATAATGTTGTTGCATGTATATTCAAAGGTAGACCTAAAGAAGAGCGCATAGAGAGGAAGGCAAGACATCGGGGAAGTACGAAAGGCAGTAGTGTTGTCGGAACCTAAAAGCTACAAGCAGCAACCTAAAAGTTATAATTAATAAACTTATATAACAAGAATACTTGGTGTATTAATAAAGATACTACATGGTGTCAGATTAAAAACTGCAAACTGGAAAAAATTTAAGCAACAGTTCGATAACTACATGAAAGCCACGGGTTTATAGAATAAGCCGGATGAAACGAAAATAGCAATTTTCATAAACATCGCAGGTGAAGAATCACTAGATGTATTTAATACATTAAGCTTGAATCAAGAAGATAAAAAGAAATATGATTCAGTATTTTACAAGCATTTGAAATGTATTGTTCTCCGCCTAAAAACGTAATCAGTGAAAGCTTTGAGTTTTTCAGTAGAATACAGAGAACAGATGAGAGCTTTGATCAGTTTCTCACGGATCTAAGAGTTCAAGCAAAACAGTGTGAATTTGGAAATCAAGAGGAACGGCTAATCAGAGACAGAATAGTCATAGGTATAAAGAACCAGTCAATACAGGAAAGATTATTGAGAGAATCTGAGCTCACACTTGAGAATGCAATAAAGTTCTGTAGAGCTACGGAAGCGGAAGCAGGAAGAGCTCATGCTAGAGCACTGAAGGAGCGAACAACGAATTTAAGAAGAAAACATGGCCTAGAAGTGGAAAAGAAAATGTAACTTTCAAGTGTGCTAAGTGTGGAGAACAACATATACAACAATACTGTTAGTATTCAATATTCTTACCACTTTTGACTTCAGAAATATGAATTCTCAATTTGGAGGGGAAAAACTTTTTCATAATTACTGTTTCCACACTTCTTCAGGTAATATTAGCCGGCTTAAGCATCAAATCAATAAATACTAGATAGTGGAAGCCGTTACTTTATGATAATTTATCGTATTAATGCTTTTTTTTAAATAGCTTATTATACTCTTCGCAGATAAAGTCCGAAGAGTATATTGAATTAACTCAAACTATTTCTAAAATCGTCTTAGAGCAAAAATTCCGTCACTATAAGATTTTTCATCGAATTTCAAGCAACTTTATAAAAATTAGTCTTTCTGTCTGTCTGGATTTTGTCAAATCTCGACAAAAATCATTTGCTGTGCGGTGACGAACCCTAAATGTACTTCAGGGAAATCGTATAGTAAACACATGCTTTTCTGAAGGGTTGAACATTTAAAAAAATCATAACTCCCAAAATATTAATCTTTTTTTTTACAGTAAGTTTAAGCTAATGTAAGACACTTTTCACCAAATTTTCATCAAAATTGTTCAACAACAACAGCAAAAACGTAAACTTAAATTTACACAGTAATTTAACTGTTTATAACAAATGGCGATGAACCAAAGGAATGGTCTAGGGGCTATGATACTCGGAAGGCTCGGGTTCAATTCCCAGAAACGTAAAATTTGTTTTGGTAGTAACATTTTCTCAAAAACATTATTAATTTCCACATTATTCAGTTGTGTAAATAGATTAATTTCATTATCTTTATACAAATGCGAAGAGTATCTCATAATATGAAACAATTATATAAAAATCAGGAACCAAATCAAATGGTTTGCGTAGGTGTACTTTGTCACGTACACTATTTATCTATTCTCCAAGCGGCAACACTAGTTAGTTATAGAACTTGTTGTTCTGAAGATGACATGCTACTTGTCGAATTTTAGTCACAGTATAAGTAATATAAGTGATATAAAAACAAAGTGAAGTGATATAAAAAAAGTGTTTCATTCTATTAATTGGAATTAACATTTTAGGCTTGATAGTTATCCCTCATTTTCACATCAAAGTTCCAGGATTCTGCTTTAATTGCTAAATTAGCAAGTTCAGACGCTTATTTACCCAAAGGTGTTGAATCAAATACATTAGAATCAATAGAGATTAATAAAGATGTCAAAAACTCCTATAACAATATCCAAGAAGATCAGTTAGACCTATACACCCAACAACTTGGGATTATCATGTGTGGTCCAATGCAAAAACCACTTCACAAAAACTTGGTTTTCTATTCCGTGCTAAGGGCCCAGCAGCTCCTCATAATCTACAAAGTACAGATTCAACCTGTCCTGGAGTACTGTCCAAGTGGCGGCTCGTGAATTTTTGAGAGAGGAGGCTGGACATAAAACGTTTTTGTAAAAATATACTCTATTCACAGCCTTTTAACCTTTGCACAGCGACCGTACCAGCTACTTCAGTGACAAAATTAATTGTTACCCAGCAAGACCCAACGTGGAGGTATAGTTTCTAATAAGAAAAATTTTTTTGTTCGTTTTTTGTCTTTAATTTTTTTGGATTTTTTCTTTTTGGAATTTTTCATATTTTGTTTTTTTTATTAATTTTATTAACTTTTTTTATATATTAACGGAATTCTACGGTCTTTAGTTTGCGAAAAATGATCAATAATATTATCAAAAAATGTATCATTTTGTGTTTTACTAAATCTTTTTCAATAGATATTAAACTAACATTGTATAAACGATTTTCGCCCATTGTACTTGGCATGTAAGTTTTAATTCGTTTGAGAGTAGAAAATGATCTCTCCACCGATGCCGACGTGACAGGAATGGTGACTGTCAAACAAAGTAGTTTATAAAACTGAGGTAAAACTTGTTGCAAATCATTGTCTATCATATATTTTATCATATCGGCGTGAATGTCGTACTGGCCTAAAATATCTTTATCCGAGTATATAACGCATAATTCATTGTGCAGTGCTATTTTATCAAAAAATTTATATTTTAGAACTAAGTTATAAAAAAAACTTCAATTCATGTAAATCGGAAAATCGAATCTCAATTTGACCTTTAATAGTATCTAAAATTTCATAAAAAAAGTGTTTATAATGTATTTTCTTGTCTACCAAATTATATGTTTTCCTCCTTTAACAATATTCTGTTTACCGGTTAATTTAAACTCGATGTAATATGTTTTTCATGTCTGTCTACACCACGAGCTGAATTTTTCAAATCATCATATCCCGAATGCCCCCAACATGAAGTTGTATCAGATGTAAATAGCAAGCAATACCAGCAATATAATTTATTGTGTACCTCAGATCCCGTTAACCATAAATATTTTTTACAATTATCAGTATCAAATCATCGATTTTGAAACATACCTTTCATCACTAATCTTTTCAGCAACTAAATCACTACTCAGTTTAACGTTTAATAACCAAAGAACTCTTTGTTAATAACTCTCCGAACGACCGAACAGATAAATTATAACTTAACCTTACATCGCTTCGCGAAGCAAAAACAACAACTGGCAGAGCACGTGTCGAAGTTTGCAGCGACGGCAAGTAATCGTATTTCATACGACCGCCGGGCAACGAGATCTATACCTCGTTGCCGCCGGGAGCGTACGAGAAGCTAGCCTCCATAGACTGTTGCCATATTCGCTGTTTTACCCTATTTGTGAATTGAACTGGTTGGAAAAACGGCAACTGTGTTGACCACCCGTATTTAGCGTTTGAGATATATAGAGAATCTAGCCTCTGGCCACTGTTGCCAGATTAAAAATAACTACTGAGAACGGGGAATTAATTGTAAAATTTAAAGAATTATCAGAGGAACAGGAAATAAAATGGAGAATGATCATTAAGATAAATTGGTGAGGAGGCTGAGCCTCCTTAGCCTCCTTCGAGGAGCCGCCACTGCGAGTGTCCACATGTTTGGAGTTCAGCTCCCAAAAATACGACTTCATCCAGAAGAGAGTTCTATTCGTCTGATTGATGATGTCGCACTTACGAATTCATTGACTTGTCTAGAAGATCGTAGAAAGTTGGGAGACCTCTCCCTTTTCTATAGATATTTCCATGGTCGGTGTTCATCAGAAATCTCGTCTGTTGTTCCACTACGAGAGATTTCAGATAGGTGCACTAGATGAGCTCAAGCTGGTCACCCCTTCATTGCCAAGCTCGAAACCTGCCCAACTTCTTCCTACTAGAATTAATTTTTCTATCGAACGGCGAAGTTCTTTAACTCTTTACCTAGTGAGGTCTTTCCTTATGCCTATAACCGCCTATCTCCTCTCCCAACTTACAAATTACGTTACGCCTTTTTTTGACTTTTCAATCCCCCTCCCGCCCTTCGTAACGCCGCGTAACAAACCCTGGACACCCCCCTTCATGTTACGTAACGCAACCCCCTCACCCACACCCTTTGTTTATATATTTTTTTATGTAGTATAGAAAAAACGATTAAAATAATTGAATTATTTTTAATTGACAACAATACAATAGTTTATAATAAAATTTTTGAACAATATTTAAATTATTAACGATTTTTTAACATATTTATAGTGTTTTGTATAAAATATCCATCAATCATATATATAAATAAACTAAATACATAGTTCATAATATAATTATGGCTAAGAGTATTATAAGTAGATAATATAGATATAAGTTCTATTTGTTTTCTTCCCATGGGCTAGTGACCCATTCAGATATATCATCAATGACCGGAAAACCTTCATTTTCATTTATATCGTCCTTCATTCTTTCTTTATTAATATCAATATCCAGTGATTCTATATCTACCCACTCAACTTCTTATCATCTCATGTGACCTATTTCCCGAGAATTTTTATATATAATATCATCTTTGTTGACGATGCATAGAGCTGCTGCATTTCGATATCTCAGAATTTTGATATTCAATCTTTAAAAAAAATTGTGTCAAATCCAATTTTTTTATGAAATTTATTAAAACTCATGTTACGTTACGCGGAGCTTCACCCCCAACCCCCTTCCGTAACGCAGCGTAACAAATTCGTACCCCCTCGCCCCTGAAGGTGTAACGTAAATTATGAACGTTCCCTTTCATAAATCTGAAATTTTCACTTTACTACGTAAATTAGCTAATATAAAATCAAAAATGAGATTATGATAACATTGCAAACTTTCTACTTACACCATTTTTTCATGTGGGGAGAATAGAAGTCCCCGTGACAAACCATCGATAGTGCTTCTGATAATTTGGAGCCACAAAATATTTGTTTCGAATCTTTTGTACTATCCAGAAGTGAACTTGTATTTACTAGTATGATGTTTATTGTTAAAAAAATTGTAATTGCTGAATTTATCTGAAATTCAAGTAAGATTTATAAAAGGTTATTATAACAGTCCGTACATTTATTTTTTAGTAAGTGGATTAGTCTTAATGTTTCCCGACTTTTCTTTTATCACAAGTACAACCCGGATAATCTATCTTTAGGTATTGCCAAAATGTAAACAAACTAGGATGATTCAAAATTAAGGTAGGTCAGTTAGATCAATAGTTCGTCGATATTAGTAGCATCATTCTACAATTTATCTTCTAAAAATTCATATTTGACTTGTTTCCGGAATCAAATCAAAGTGCAATTTGATGAAAAAACTTTTGGAACTGTGCGTTTTGTAACAAATACTACTTTAAGTAACTCTCAAAAGACTAGCTAGTAAAATATGCACTTGCCATTTTGTGATGCGTTTGAGACATTGTTTCAATAATATAAAAGCCCTTCTTTATATACCTTTAAATTTAGGTAGGCAGGCACTGTTATTCTAATAAAATTGGGAATAAATTAGCCAAGAATTATTCTCAAACAATGACTGAATTAATTATGCAGAAGTTTCTTAGTTCACCTATCACGTCTATCAAAGAATTTATTACAGATGAGTGAACAGCAATATTATTCAGTAGAGTATAAACTTAATAATTTTATGCAAAACCATGAGTAATACATCGATAATGTACAATGCTTTCCTGTTTCTTAACAACCAAGAACAAGGTGTTCCACTGTTTTGTAGGTAGCATAGTGGGCACCAATAGGGAATGAAATATTGAGTGCATTATGCATCAATAATTAGGGCTGTTTCATTCATAAACGTAAAGCTTGCGTTCAAGCTAAAATTTCTATTTGCTACGTAAGATCCTAGGTAACTTGGTAATTCGCTTCGGATTTGTTGAAATCATTCAGAAATTGTGAATTACGAAACGAACATTGAAATTCCCAAATCCCACTTTTTGCACGTAAGAAAATCTCCTCCACACTCGGAATATACTCCATCTGATACTACAATTGGATGTTTTCTGGTACTTATTCGATTTCAGGACAAATGAATCTAAGCAAAACTGTTGAATTCTGATTATTGAATTGAATTACATATCTCTGAACTGAGTAAAAGGAATATTATAAATTTGTATTTGGTAATGGTAAAATATAACACAAAACTTGTCAATACAAAATTCTCGGGAAATAGGTCACACTAACACATATATTTTTTTACCCTCGTCTTTACGTACGTTTCGGTCTCACGACCATCATCAGAAGACTTATTAATACAATAACCTGATTACTTAGAACTACTGTAATAACACAAAGCGTCCTTATCGCACAAATTTCGTTTAAATACCAACGTCGCCGAAACGAACGGAAACATGAAATCGGAAATAACACAGCAATGTTGCACGTAAAAATTAAAAATCCACTATTAAGTAGAATTAACAACAAATACGAACACATTTCATAAATGTCTGCGAGAGACTAACAGACAAAGAGTTCTATCCTCTTTGCTAACAGACGAGACCATCTCAAGTGTTCATTTAAGCGCCAGATGTCATAATTTATTAGGTGATAAAAGAAGGACTCTGGTCTCTGAGAAATACTTAAGACAATTCTACCTAAAGTAAACTTTTACAATATAGGACGTAAGTAGGAATTTGCAAGTAAGTAGGAGTACAAATTAAATTGTTTAGATTGTGATGGGGCCTATACTGGTATCTCTAAACAATATTTACAAAAAAGAATGTATGGCCATAAGTATAGCACAAGAAACAAAAACTTAGAAAATTCCACCGCGCTTGCTAAACATTACTTTGATTATAACCATCAATTTGATTACAAGAATGTTAATATTTTAACTAAGGAAACCAATTATTATAAAAGATCTATTCTGGAGATGATTCACATAAAACGTGACTCCAAGTCCGTAAATCATAGGAGTGACGTTCAAACACTAAGTCATATTTATACTAATTTAATTAATTAATATTTTTGCAAATTCCTACTTACGTCCTTATAATGTAAAAGTTTACTTTAGGTAGAATTGTCTTAAGTATTTCTCAGAGACCAGAGTCCTTCTTTTATCACCTAATAAATTATGACATCTGGCGCTTAAATGAACACTTGAGATGGTCTCGTCTGTTAGCAAAGAGGATAGAACTGTTTGTCTGTTAGTCTCTCGCAGACATTTATGAAATGTGTTCGTATTTGTTGTTAATTCTACTTAATAGTGGATTTTTACGTGCAACATTGCCGTGTTATTTCCGATTTCATGTTTCCGTTCGTTTCGGCGACGTTGGCATTTAAACGAAATTTGTTCGATAAGGACGCTTTGTGTTATTACAGTAGTTCTAAGTAATCAGGTTATTGTTTTAATAAGTCTTCTGATGATGGTCGTGATACCGAAACGTACGTAAAGACGAGGGTAAAAAAATATATGTGTTAGTGTGACCTATTTCCCGAGAATTTTGTATTAATTCATAAGTGGGTCAAGAATCTTTATTACAAAACTTATCTATGGATTTTCCATTCAATATAAATGCTCTTTTGTTCCAATAATTGGCATTCTTTCGAACTAACATAGGAATCAGTCACTTTTTGTCCCAAAGATCTCATTTCGAATATAGCTACTAAAACCTCACGGATATTCAATATGGTATATATATCTGCATAGACTCGACAAGGACATCCTGAAAATGATGCATATCCATCACAGATAGCATCCTAGGTCGTCCGTTTTCCGCATTTATCTCCCACGTCACCGGGAAGTTAGGGGACTCCTCAGTTTGGAGGGTCTGCATCGAAGTGTGGTTCTGAGTAGAGCTTGTAAAGTTCTTAGGAATTCGGACCCCCTCTTGTGCCTTGTCAAAAGTGACGAATTGGCCGGAGTGGGGGTAATTATCGTTAAGGCAGGACAAAAAGCTGAGGAAGAACTTGGTCTCGAATTTCATAACAGTCGAGAAAACCGACTAGAGGGCAAACTCGAGTTTCAACCTTCTCGCCTGAAAACCCAGATAAATGCCGCGAAGCAAGATCTTATGCTCAGGCGGCATGTTGACAAGCCAATATACGGTGTTTTCTATCGAAACAACGAAACGCTCGGCTTGTCAACCAGGCTGACCTTCGGCTACCTAAGGTCAGCCGGGCTTACATCAGAGACCGAGGAATTTACCGCAACTTGCCAAGATGGCGTAATCAACACCTTGATATATCGTGCAGGTCCCTTATGTCAGCTGCAGGGCCTGTCAAAAGGCGCTCCAGACGCTTTTCCACCTGATGTCGGCAAAAGCGACCTCGGCCTCGTGAAATCATTTTAATAATTTTAGTTTCATTTCTTTAGGTTAGTTAATTTAGATGCTCTAGGTAATTTTATTCAACTTTAGGTTTCATTATTAGATTATTCTTATTAGTAACTTTATAATATTAGCAATACATTTAATTATGATATTCTCTTTATTATCTTTAATTAACATATACATTCTTTTATTATCATCATTATCTTTTAATTTATTGTTGTTGAGTACGTGTTTCTCTGAATAAAACTAGCGTTCATCCCTCCACTTACCTTCCAGTGTTTAAATCCATAAGTGTCTAGTGAAATAAAAAGGGTAAGTGTCAAACATATTTTTTACGTTTGTTCTGGCTAATCAATGATTGGATTAAACTCCAACGTGTCATGGTTCTCTAAATTAAATGGCAAACAAACAAAACACTGCAGATAAATAAATATTGGTGAATAGGAATAATGAAAATTCCTTAAGTAAATTTTTATAGAGTTTAATCAAGAGAGTATCATGTTACACTTTATTAGAGTCGGGAGTTTTAACTTTGCCAAATTGGCTTGAAGGGAACGACGGACTTTGTACAATGTAGTCTGAATTTTATTATATTACCATTAATATTTGAATTCAGTCAATTCAATTTCCAGGCGCTTACAATTGTACAATTAGTGTCTGTGTACCTTTAAAGAATTTGAACTATTTCGAATGTCTTACATGTTAATTCTAATATCACCATTTATTTATGAATGTAATTTTAAACGTTATTCAAAGCCGAATTAAATCAGTAGTATAGAGTATAGCCCATAGTCAAAGTATAAAGGTCTGTTGGAGCCTCCCTACCATCGTTGCTCGCGCTTGGTGACGTCACCTGTCTCCTCCAATCAGAGCCTTGCTCTCATCGGCTCGTCGCCGGCACGTAACAACATCATATTATGTCGTCGTCAATAACATTAAATAAACGAAATAAACGACCAATCAGCTTGCATTCGAATTTTAAAAAGAGTAGAAGGGAGGCTCCAACAGACCTTTATACTTTGACTATGGTATAGCCAAAGAGTTGTACATATAGAGTAGACAACTAAGCCTTTCACTGGTATCTTAACGAACATTCTGTCATTCTCGCACATGTACTGCGCTCTCACTCGCACGATGAACGCGTGTTATACTTATTCTTATATTCTTATACTCTTTGTGATAGAAGGGGAGACCTTGCGAGTGAGAGCGCACTAACATGTGCGAGAAGGAGACTACTTGTCTACTCTATATATATAGAACTCTTTGGGTATAGCCAGGCCGAGTTGGTGACGTCACAAATTCTAGGTGATGGCCTTCCATTCTCGTAGGTTACGATTTTAGATACCTTTGTTTTATTGTATTTATCGTTTTCCAAAAACGATGAGTGCCTCGAAATTACTATATCTTGTTGTAAATTCTAGGTTTCTACACCATAATTATATGTAAGCCAGTTATTCAATTCCAAAATACAAATTAAATCATTTCACCCTTTACTATTGTGATACGAAATTTTATCATTATTGTTAAATTAAACACTCCTATGTTGATATCACTTTTATTTGTAACTTCCGTTACTCGAGTTTCAGAGTTATTACGCCATCAAGCTACCTTGAACACCGTAAAAACGCTGAAATTCGAGTAACGAAAGTTAAAATAAGTGATATCAATATAGCAGTGTTTAACATTATAGTAAAAATTAAATTATATGCAAATCAGAACAAAGTAAGAATTAATCGTTAATTTAACATAGATAGTTCTTTCTAGAGCAAAAACTCAGGATGAGTAGACATTTTATTACAGATACTCCCAGATATGAACACAAAATATTTTGAACATTGATTGTCTCCTGAACCACATTTTATTGGATATCAGTCCCTTATTTTACTTTGATGTATTGTGACCCAGGTTTTAAAGATATGGTAAAAACTCTTATATAACTTTTATATCATCATTCAGGAAATACAAGTTCTAATAAAAGATGTTTGCAAAAGCCTTGGAATATTCTTCAAAAGGAAAAATAGAAAACAAACTCACTTAATCTATTTATTTGAACATAAAGACATTGAGCTCAATATAACATCACCAGAGCTAACCTACTTCAATAATATACAGTATTCTAAGACAACAGAGTTCACATTCCACCACTCTTTTGTAATAGCTGTGCGAATCTATTTGTAATTAACAGCGACACATCGATAAATCTATCTACACAGTTTGTTAGGCATGTTTCGGTTTTACTATCTAATTTATTACCAGGTTTATCCACGCACTTATCCCAGCAGAAATCATTAAACTCATGAATCTGGAAATTAAACTTTATTAGTATAGGCCCTAACTCAAACGTCTGGTCCTCTGATATGAGCCTACCTGTGCATTGAATTGAGCTTTTTGCTTTTCAACCATCAAGAAGTCTTGTAAATCTTTATCACCCTTATTTCCAAAATTTGTGGATCCAAATCCGTCCCCAAAATCATTATCTAGAGACATTTTTTCAATAAAGAAAATTTAATTCTTATTCCAAAATTTAAGGCTACCGCAATGCCATTTACATAACCTATAAAAAATTTTTGCACAGAACAACAAGATATACATCATACAGAATTGTTCTGCCAAGTATCATTTCGATAGCCAAGTAAACTTGAGGACCTAATATTTATTTTGTGAACAGAGACCACAGAAGGACCTGCTCTATAACCATAGAAGTAATATTCAAATAGAGATGAAAATTTCCATAAGCGTTGAATATATAACGTTAAATAGTTATTGATTCCAATCAACGGTGTAACGTTTGATGGTTTTTACCTCTCTACTCCACTACTACTCTGTACTGCATTGTATTATGCATGTCCACTGTTTTAGAATTATTCTATTTGTTCTGTGAGATTTTTCAATTGAGTAATCGGAATAGGTGTGTAGACTCTAATAAGAGCTTTTAACAAAACTGCAGCGGAAAATGAACAAGGTTCTAATTCGCTAAAGATAAATATAAGATCATAAGTAGTGTGTAGTCTCAGTAGAGACCACGGTCGTATATACAGGTCTGGAAACTCTATGTTTGACATGAGTCTCTTACATGTCGCCAAACTCGTAGTCCCTCGCTTAGCCACCACCTGGCGGATGGATCGAAATATGTTGTCAGGATGTCAGGATTAGGCACCATATCGTTCAAACACGGTCGTATTATACGCAAAGAGTTCTATATATAGAGATGACAAGTTGTATCGTTTGTATATAAAGAGAACGTATTTTGGGAGTCCAGCGCGGTTACCCTCTCTCCGCGTCCCAAGCGATCGAGTCGACTAGTTTTTGCAAGTGAACTTGAGTGAAGCAACATTGTTTCACACCACAATTTCCGTCGTTCAAGATTTTCCGGAAAGCTGTAAAATAAATAGATAATAATACATAAATAACAAACAAATTGAGGTTAAATCACTCCAAAACAATAATATAAACAAACGAAATAACGAAAATAACTTTATTCTGCTGCAATAGCGTCATAAATGACTAGTCGTCTGCCTCGATCATGCGTAAAGAACGAAAAAAGGGAGACTCTCAAAATACGGTATAAATCCGACTTGTCATCTCTATATATAGAACTCTTTGATTATACGTGCCAGTGAACATCCCTCGACTCATGCGCCACCCTTTTGTACTATGCAACAGATGATGCTTAGCGGACTCACTTCTCACATAGGAAACAGCCTCGAGTTTCCAGACCTGTATATACGACAGTGGTTAGAGTAGCCAATATTAATAGTCATTATTGAGTAACCATTCAACCTCATGTTTAGTCGTAGTCACTCACTAGTTAGTAGTTGTGTTTATAGTTGTTCTGTGCTAGTTTATAGTTGTTCTATACCCTTATCCTTATAGTGAACGCACATGATTCCCAGCCCTACCCCAGTGATTTTATTTATTGAAAAAACTGGAATCTATAATTGACATATTTGTGACAACCAGAGACTCGAACCGAAATAACGCTTCCTTTAAGCAGTATGAATTTTATTTTTTATGGTCTAAATGATTACTGAACTGATTCAATTTGTATTCAAAAATTTCGACGCAATATTGACCTTCACATACCTCCTTAGCCTTCCTTTACATATATACCATGCAGAACACAAGACAAGGATTAACGAGCCTAACCTCCGTTCCATGGTTGTATTGTAACCTTCTGTGAAACATACTACTTCAAAACTTCGATTTTATTTTGATTCAATGACATTGACATTAGATTTGTATAGCTACAATGTAATTTAAATAGTACAAAAGCCACAATTATAAATTTCAAATGGTGCAAAATTGGAACTGCCCCGTTGGGTCTCTTTTATCGTTGTAAGTAAATACACATAAACATAAAGTAGAATCTAGATGATGTTTATATATTTATTCAAGGTCCGTGGAGTATATAGTGAATAATTTGCATGTCTATTCTAATGACAACTTACAAGGACTGAAGAATCTACCTCTAAATATAAAAGATAGAATACTAAAAAAATTTACTATAACATCATTTTTCTGGAAACGTTTAGATTTCAAAGAAACATTCAAAGCCTTAGTACATTCACAAACGCAACACATTGACCTTACATCGGTGTACATTGACGATGACATTTTGCAAAGCTTAGAGCAATGTACAAACTTAAAGAATCTATATTTAACCAAAATTGGCACACATAATATAAGTAGTGAAGGTAAGTACTGTCCTATTCACAGTTACCAGACTAATAAATTTGTTTCCATTTCTTATTCCAGGGTTGATAAGTCTTCTAAGTTGTACAAGAAATATAGTATTATTGTATCTACAAAACTGTACTGTAGTGAACGATGAAGTTCTAGAATGCATATCATCACACTGCCCATCTTTGTCAATATTGGATTTAGGAGGTTGCAGAAATATAACGGATAAAGGTGTGCAAGGTATTGCAAATATGAGTCGAATAACAGCTTTAACTTTGTCCTACACAAAGGTACTGTTCCTATTCATTTCAACGGTTATCTTAAATGAAAATTGCCATCAAATTTCATGCCAAATTCATTGTGCAAAATTACCAGATTTTTTAATTTTGAATATTCAAACTTATATAATAATATGTGATAATTATAAACTTCCTAACATTGTCAGATCTCATCACAAGGACAAAGTACTTTGGGAAATAAATCATTATTTTGCTTCGAAAACGTTATTGGGCAATTCATGTTTTATTAAGTAAAATTCATACCTTGGAGGGCTATGTAGACGTGATAATAATAATAATAATAATGTTTATTCAGGTGTAAAATACATTGATATAAAGTAATAAGTGCTTTGATACATTCAGTTGGTTCAACTGAACATTAAAATTAATGTAAATTCAAAACCATGTTTTATAGTTAATGAATTAATTCCAGATTTCCAACGATGGAATACAACATTTAGTGAAAGGAAAGTCTGGAGGCATGATCAGAGAACTGAGAATAGATAATTGTCCAGATATTTCTGAAAGAGGCCTTTTGGCAGTAGCAGAAAACTGCCCAAACATACAAGTGTTAATTTTTTACAACTGTTCTCCCACAAAAGGTAAGTGGTGTGTAAATGACAGCGCACTGTGTTGTGTTCAGTAATTAAACACCTGTCAACCAGTTTAAACACCAAATTTGCCCACCGGTTTAAATGTTTATTTAGTAGTTGTCAGAAACACTCCAATGTGGTGGTAATCATCGACTATAAACTAAAATGGACAAAGTTGTGCGAGTCAACTGTCACATTCCAAGTGGAGAGTATAAATGCACATCTGGTTAAAACTACTCTCAAAAAAGCAATTTTGAACATTCTGAACAGTTGAGGACCAATAATATTATTAATATTAACAGCATCTTCTAAAATCTTACAGGTAGGCTTTTATCATTAAGACAGAGTGAGCGATAGCGAATGAAGTCCTACCTTTCAGCTCTTATGTTACATCTTGGTTTCTACATAGCGTTCGAACGGTGACTTTGATTTACACAAAATTTTCACCAGATCAGATATGATGCTCAAAATTCAGTGGTTTGTAAATTCAATGTTGTACTTTCAGTCGTTGAGAGAACTATGTTTGCCAGTGATATCTGGACTTCGTGACCGAATGCCGCTTAATTCTTTTTTGATGCGGACTGATTCATTTTCATAGATTTGTAGCTTAGATTTTCATAGATTTGTAGTCTATCCACTCCCAAGATAAAGCGCTCGTAGACAAATGCATGCGGCCTTGTGTGAACAGAATACTCGCATCGCGGTTTGAAATGCTAATGAGCTTAGAACAAACGTGCAATTTTGTTTCACAGAATATAGATATGATGCGTTACATTTACTGGAGTGCAGGATGTAAAACGTAAAATTAAAAATGAATAAACTTTTGTCAAATGCGAAACAATCGCTGTCTTCGGGCATGCGCAGTAAACTGACCATTATATTTGTCGCACAGAGCGAAACATTCAAAATAAACAAATGCAAGTGATCGTAACGTAACCCGATGTTCGTATAGTCTGCTTCTCTAACTATGTTGCATTCTGCCACAAACTCCAGGTCGGTCTTGCTTGGTCTTGTACATTTTGAATCTTTCAGGACTCATTACTGCCTCATACACAGCCCTTTAAAAGTCAAACAGTTGCTTTCAAATTTTGTTGTAAACACCAATTAATAGTCCTAGTAATGCTTTTATTTCGACAGGATTAGTTAGTGGATATTTAGCAGATTTTCATTTTTTTTACAGCCTAAAATATGAAGGCAAAGTTTGAAGCACTTATCTGACTTTTCACCTACAAAATTTTCCACTGCCATCAGGGAAAATTTAAGATTTGCGGTTTTTGAGCCATATCTTAGGATCTGGACCATCTGCATGTCTGCAATTTGTAAGGGAGTATGGTCTTGACCATATCTAACTTTAAATAAAAAAGCAGACACTTACCGGACTTGTAAAAACTAACTACACTAGGGCACCCTACACACCACCTGGGAAAGTTTTAAAATTCGTCAGGGGGTTCGGGGCACTTTTGACAAATGTACTGTCATTGAAGCAGAAGCTTTAAATACCTGTAAGGAAATTGGCCTACATCTCTCTGACTATGTCGTAAGTATGTCTGTATCAGTTGCTGTATGATCTGCAGAACTATCTTTTTTACTGGTCCAGGCTATGTATCTTCTGGTGATTGATTATAGCCATGTTTTTATGTGTTTACTTTTCTTGTAAGAAGTCTTATTTTTGCACTATCATCGCCTGAAGTCTCGTATCCGTTCCCACTGTTCGGCTTGAGTTACATCAGAGAATTTTTGAGTGACTTTTTACTGCATATACATGGGATCGAAAAGGCCTTCTCCCAGGCGCATAGCGCCGAGTTTGTTCATTTCAAGGCTCCGATGAGCCAATAGTGTTTCAATGTATTTGAGGGCTTGTGAGAGAAAAACTTCTTTAAAACCGCAGAACAAAACTGCAAGAGTTGCAAAACAATACTGAGGGGGGGGGGGGTCAGGACGGTACTGATATTGGACTCCCGGCGGCCTGACGGTTATTAGAGAGGCGGATAGAGGTCCTAGGATGTTCTTTTTTGGTCTTTGCAGTAAAAATGATAATTACGTTTGTTACACTAATAAGGTACAATTTCGTTTAAATTAAGTTCGAAATGAAACAAATTTCTTTATTCATCTCAACACTATTACATACATATATTACCTATATTTCCATTTATCCCATTTTCAGATAATGCCATCTCAATTTTGGAAGAGCCGAACTTGAAAAACTTGAAACAGGTGACATGGACCATTTTGTGGTAATTACAATTTTTTTAATCAAGGTAAATTATTGTTGACAGATTTTAAGGAATGTCTACTACAACCTATATTAGGACCTACATAAGTTAATTTCAGATTTAAATAAAATAACATTTTACTGAATAAAAATAATACTTCCTTCACTAAGGTTTTTCTTATTAGAGTCTTTATACAAGTTTAAAGTTACAGAAACATATAATTAAAAAATATACATATAATTCATTTTCAAGCTTTGTTCAGTGCTACTGGCGTTTGCTTCATTTGAAGAATCATCGAACGCATTCTAGATACATCTTTGTTGCCTTGCTTTGCTTTAGGATTGAAATCGCACAATTTGGCAATCCTTTCCCACTCCGTCCCAGGTACTATGTCATCATCCTCGGAAACAAACTGTTTTTCAGCATTTCTAAATATAAAAAAAACTTCTATAATGAATTAATGTTGAAAAGAATCTACAACCAATAATAATGGTTTGTTTCCACAGCTTTCATATTCTATGAATATGAGTGAGCAAAGTACACAATGTATAAACAAATAATGGATATTTAGTCTCGTAATATTGACCCCATGCTAGCAATGAACTTTTTATTAGTGAATATACACATCAACTTGACGTTAGCTCAACTTGCTTTTATTGCTAGAGATACCGGGATATCAAAAATTATCTTGGTCAAGGGTGGTTATGGAATCTAAAACGTGTGTCTTAATTTACGTTTGAAATAATTATGTCACTGTCACACTGACATCATCAATAACCTACAAATTTCATACCTATTTATTTCAGTTGTAAAACAATAATGAACTACAAATTATGAAATAATGGTTTTAGTAACAAGAAAAACTAAATTACAATAATTGTTGGAAAAGTCCCCCGTTTTGTTCGATTCACAAGTTGACGCGCATCCTCAAGCTGTGAAAACCGTTTTGCAGCATTTCTGGCGTTATGGTTGCACATTGCTGAACTATTCTTTGTTGAATTTCTCGCAAATTATTTACCGGAGTTGCGAAAATCTTGTTTTTCAAGTAAGGAAATATAAAATAGTCCATAATTGTCAAACAAGGTGATCTCGGAGGAAACTCAACTTCTGTATGCAAACTTATCAGCCGGTCATCAAAAAAACTCGCGGAGAAAAGCAATATTTTCTCGTGTAGTATGTGCTGTTGCACCGTCATGCTGGAAGTAACCGTACCGAAGTTCATCATCGTTTAACTGTTGTACAAATTCAGCCAAAATGTTGTGTCTGTACCTTTCTGCGTTGACGGTGAAATCGAAAAAAATTGGCCCAATTATTCTTCTGCGAGAAACTGCCATTCAAACACCAATTTTTTGAGCATGTTGTGGCGATTCAGTAAAAACATGAGGGTTATCATTGCTCCACATTCGCATATTTTGAGAATTTATGTATCCCGAAAGGTGGAACCACGCTTCGTCAGAAAAAAAAGTCCAGAAGATCGTCATTCATTAAATTATTGACAAACCAATGGCAGTAAGCAAGGCGTCTGGGGTGGTCTGCGGGCAGAAGAGCTTGATGTGCTTGCATCTTATATGGATGCATGTTCAAGTCTTTCTTTAAAATCTTCTGACATGTTCCATAAGAAAGTTCAATTTCCTGAGAAAGACGTTTCAAAGGTTTTGCAGGCTCCTCTTCCATACGTTGACGAACGTCATTGACAACTTCTTCTGTACGAACTCTTGGTCTACCAGCACCTTTTTTATGAGTCACACAACCAGTTTCGCGAAACACTTCAACACAATTTGTAAGGCACGCATAGAAATTGTCCGGTAATATTGCCAAGTTTGGGAAGTGCTCTCGAAAATTGTCCAAACACAAACGTTGACCTGTATTGCCAATTTCCATTAACTAGCGCACCCGTTCGAAAATAGGCTTCAATCATGAAAATTTTGTGCTGTGTGGTAAGAGGCATGATTCAAAAACTGGATTAGAAAATTTCAGCACAATGACAACAGATTCTGACACAACAAAACATGCAAAAATTTAAAGTAAGACAGTGACATAATTATTTCAAAAGTAAAGTAAGACACACGTTTTAGATTCCACAACCACCCTTGTCCAAGATAATTTTTGATATCCCGGTATCAGTTTCCTTTGACTATTCTAGAAACTAGTATGTAGTTTATTATGCAATTGAATCATTTTTTGGAGTGGTTATATTTAGACACTGTACGTAGTATGAGGAAAGTGTTGTAATTGAAATAATTTTTTTTTTCTGCGGGGTTTCATGGAATTATGGGACTTTCTGAATCGATCTAGATTATTTTGAGAGTGTCTGTGTGTAAAAACTGTAGATTGTTCCGTTCCTACTAGTAATACTGATTTGAACTTTTGCATATTGCTCTAAAGTGGTGAAAAATGGAACTGCATTGTTCTTAGGCGCTGTAGCACTGTTTCAAGTCGTATTGTTGACAGTATGTCCCAAATCCTCATTTCTAGATTGAGGTTACGTCATTGATGTGTATTTTTCATGTGTTTACTTTGTGGCAAGTTCATGTGACAGCAGTGTCAGTATACAACACGATATAATGGTAATGCGTGTCGTATATTAAAAGCGTTGCCCAAGTCTGTGAACTTACAACTCTTGCCGCAGGATCGCTACGGTCGGATGTAAGAGCAGCTATACGGCGCACAGTGGGTAAATTCACGAATTTAGGTGGACAATAGTGAAGTCAAAAAATTTGAATTCCTGAGTTTTAGATGTTATTATTATTATTTGGAAAGTTGACGTATACAAGTATAGTTTTTCCTTAACAATGAATATTACTGAGATAGATAAGACCATATATTTCCATATTTATATTTGATCTACATTGTAATCTATATGTAGAGTTAATTTAGCAATTTGTAAATGTATGCCCATATTCAATAAAGAAAAACTCTATAACCACCAAGAGCTCCCAAAGACTTTAGAATTTGTTTCACCAATCCTAGTTATTTTAATGTTACACAGATTATTTGCGATTTTTTGCGTTCTGGGTGATATAGATTTTTTTTTTCGAACACTGTGCAGGGTGATTCATTTATTACTTTCTTTTTCAAAAAATAAAAAAAGCACATCGTGAATAAAGATCGGAAATTTTTATTGGGAATCTTTTACAATTGTTAAATCCTTCACAATTAGATGTGAAAACGATATCATTCATACGGCCACTACCACTCTGTTTATAGGCCTGTATCCGAAAGTCGAAATTTTCGATGACTTTTCCCAATAAAAATAAATTCACTTCTTCAATTTCTAAACAAATGTTCTTTAGGTTGAATTGCATTTTTCTTTAGATGAAATTCGACAATTTTGTGAATTCTCGACTTTCGTTCAAGTTTTCGTAGTAAGTTTGTTCTGTTGTTAATAGCGTCCATGCATACAATTGTTTTACTTTTACTTGACATTTGTCAAAAAATCATTAAAAGTGTGTTTTATTAGATAATTTAATAATCTAAAAGAAAAGAAAAATAAACTCAACAGATGGCCCACTCTTTAGTTCGAATTACAAGAAGGCAATTTAATAATGTTTACAAAACTCTTCAAGGTTGCTTTCGAAAGGAATCAAAACAGAACTATAAGTCTGAAAATTTTAACGCGTTCTAGTTAAAGATGGTACATCACATATATCACATGGGATTTTCGATTGCGGTGTCATCTGTTTTATTTTTCAATGGCTTTTATCCTTGCCCTCGTATATTATTCACAATTTCATTTGATTGAGGAATTTCGCTTTAACAATCAACAGAAGATAGAAAGAGGAGTCTTCTCGAGTCGTACTTATTTTAGTCTAAATTCAGCTATAGCTGTACAAATAGTAATAATAAGGTATTGATACTTACTTGGCTGCATCTCTGAGAGCGATAAAAAAATTCAAAACAAGGCATTAAAATGTCTATTCCAGCCGTAATTATAAAATTATTTGTTTCAAAAGCAATTAAGGAAATGAGCGCTCTAATTGAACATACATAATTGGCCCTTTCTTGTTGATTTATCATTACATTGACACTAATTATTATTGCTCTTTACAAACAATTGGATGGCTTTAGGTAGTTATATCGTATATTAAAGCATTACAAAATTGTCCAAATTTTACCCAATTATAATAGCCAAGATCACTATCGTCCGCATTCAGTTTAATTGCCCATATGGATGGCTATGACGCAATTTTCAAGAATTCTTAAGCTTTGAAGTGATGCTGTTGTGCAATTGTAACCCTATTAGAATTATTGCATAAACCAAACATCAGACTAAAATAACAAGAGGTTATCTGTTATCCCCACCCTAACTGTACTGCAGCGTTGCCAAATCGAATAAGACTACTCAGGATTGACTGACTACAGAACAAATGATTCGGGTTTTGCGTTTGATGTGTCAACTGGCGGACCAACTACCTTAAACCTTCTGAAGTAGGTTGTAATATCCAGGCGTATGCAAAAAACATTGTTAGTCATATTGATACCATCCACACCAATGTGGACAAATATATCCGCATCATTTATAATAATCGTCTTCGCAATCACGGTTTCTTTCACAACACCAGAGCGGCATTTAAAAATAATTAGGTAGGAATGATATACAAGTAGGTATTAGATATATTTGACATACCTATTGGCTGTTTTCGTTTTAGTAATTGTGTCTTCATGATTTGTATACCAATCTTCCAGTTCTCTCCTTGCAATTTCTCTCAACTCTAATTTTTTCTTTTCCTCTTCTTCATCTATACAGAAATTAACGTGTGTTTTTATTTCAGGTGAATGTTTTTCTTCTAAGATATTTTCAGTATTTATTTGGCTGATTTCTCAAGTATTTTATAAAACAGAGAATGCAGAGTCGAAAATTGTCAAAATTTTGACGCATTCCGTCCAATACCATTTATTATAAAGTATGTATTAATAATAAACTCTGTATTTTTCTATCTCATTATTATAGTTATGTAATTTTAAGATTTATTATAATTATCTGATTGATAAATTAATTTTTGAGTTCTACAGTTGTTTTAATTGAATCCCGATGAAATAAAATAATTAAATTTTTTTACATTTTCCAAATCAACCAAAACAGGAATTATGCCTAGAAGCGAGTATTTAAGTTAAATAGAAGTAAAATTTATGTGTGGTGTGAATAAAAATCAACATACAAAATTAAATCAAACTCTACATAAGCTTCAAAACATTAATAAAATGATAAAAAGTGGACCAAAAACAATATTTATTGAAATAACCATAAAGTGTCGGTAAGAGACTTGGGCGTTGTGAATTGATAGTTTTATTTAATGTAAGACTGAAACTACACAGTGATCAAATTATATGCCAACATGTCATGTTTGTGCACAACCCAGCTTATACATGGTAATTGGCAAAAATATTTTGTCCTTTGGTAATTTTCGGAATGCGGTTTTATTTCGAAGATACAGGGGATCTGGATATTTTTCCCAAAAAACTCCAGATGGAAAATCCCAAATTTCCCATCTGGAGGGAGTTTTCAGAAAAAAATAACAGCGGAATCGTGATCAGCGACCCAATAAACATACTAGGGGTCATTTTTGTAACAAAATTATACTTTATCATTCATAACAGTCTCTGGAAAATCTCAAATTTTCCATCTGGAGAGTTTTTTGGAAAAAATAACAGCTTCAAGGGCTCTCGTTGGAGCCGACCTCATAACGCTCAATATACCTACGCATGCAAGCCGCTGCAGTCGGTACAGGGGCGCTGGGACTTACCAGTCTTTGTCCCCGAACACCACGCTACCGCAGCATAGGTGACCATAGGCCTGATCGCAGCGGTATAGATCCAATAAAGAATCTTTGGCTTTAGTTCCCACGTGCTGCTGAAAGCTCTTCTGCATGCCCAAAAGGACCCAGAGGCCTTCCTCACTCGATATTCGAGATGTTCGCGCCCGGTCAGTTTAGGTGGATCTACTCTCGGATAGATGACGTTAAATTCTTTGGTCTCACAACATTTTTGCCAATAAGGTATGTATATCTCGACAAGGCTTTCGACCTGTAGCACCACACCTTTGTGGATAATATCTAACAAGCAATTCGTTCATTTGTTCATAATTACATTGGTTGGTGTAGTCATAGTCGAGGAAATATAGCCGTAAAAAGGCCAAATGATCGAATTTTTTACTGGCAACCTGTATCGAGATGCGGTTTTCACCATTTGCTTCAGAAACACAATAGAAAAAAATGTGCCTTATTTGTTTTACCAGGAAACGCTTGGTTGCACTTGTGCATGCAAAAAATGCGATTTGCGGAACTGTATTGTTGCTCACCAAATGTTAACCAAAATTGGCCAAAATTTGTTACTCAGGGGTTTTTGGGGTCGCTGATTACGAATTTGATGTTTACAAAACGCCACGCTGCATTCTGGGGCCGATTTTGGGCTTGGGGGGTATTTGCAGTATAAAGCGCAAATCCTCTAATTTTCTCAATCATTCGGTATTTTATGGCAATTTTGGGATTTTTAAACACAAACTAAATGATGTTCGTTAACTCAAGTGGCCGGGGCAATGGGGAGCACTTGGGACTATTATCGAATTTCAAACATCAAACCTAAAAACCTTGTTCTCTGGGGGTTTTTGTGGTCGCTCAACACGAATTCAAGGTCCATTTTTTATCTAGAAAGTACCATAAATTGCAAACCTAAACAGATAACTCAAGATCGGTTGACAACTGATTTCAAATATTCAGGCAACGGTTATGCACCCAAATTCCTATAAGTATACAGGAACGGTTGCGAAGAAACGGTGAAACTCACAGGCAGGGTTATGCACCCAACTTCCTCTTAGCTAAACGTATTCCACAAGAAAAACTTGAATACACTTCAGCTGAGTCAGGAGATATTCTCTCACTATATTCCCAGTTTTTGTGATCAATTGTTTTTCGAAAATGAAAATTGTCGATGTAGTTTATGAGTTATTCATTGGAAAGTTTTATTGCGAGAAAGTATTCCTACGGTACATGCGCACCTAGCGGAGACAGTAAGAAACATACATCTAATAATGCAAGTTTGAAGATTTTTTCATTGTTAACGATTTTTTATTGATAACATTTGATGTTCGGCAGTTGAAATTGATTAACTGCCCCAGATGCCCCAGAGGACACTGCCCCAGGAGCGTCTGAGCTGAGAATGCACCTTGAATTCGTGTTCAGCGACCACAAAAACCCCCAGAGAACAAGGTTTTTAGGTTTGATGTTTGAAATTCGATAATAGTCCCAAGTGCCCCACATTGCCCCACTTTGCTCCGGGCACTTGAGTTAACGAACATCATTTAGTTTGTGTTTAAAAATCCCAAAATTGCCATAAAATACCGAATGATTGAGAAAATTTTTGGATTTGCGCTTTATACTGCAAATACACCCCCCCCCAAGCCCGAAATCGGCCCGAGAATGCAGCGTGGCGTTTTGTTAACATCAAATTCGTAATCAGCGACACCAAAAACCCCTGAGTAACAAATTTTGGCCAATTTTGGTTAATATTTGGTGAGCAACAATACAGTTCCGCAAATCGCATTATTTAAATGCATTTTTTGCATGCACAAGTGCAACCAAGCTTTTCCTGGTAAACAAATATGGCACATTTTTTTCTATTGTGTTTCTGAAGCAAATGGCGAAAACCGCATCTCGATACAGGTTGCCAGTAAAAAATTCGATCATTTTGGCTATAATTCCTCGACTATCATCTTGGCACTACCTTACATTCCCCGTGACTGGTGTATTACGATATATCCATTTGGTCAACGCTTTACATTGCATTACGTTATCCTAGTGGTACATCTACTCTCGGGTACATGCGTAAGATTATCTAGCCTCTCATCATTTTTATCAATGAGGTATTTATACCGCGGTAAAGATGTCGACCAGTAGTACTGCAGCTTCCTCGTTCCGCTGATGAGCTAGAGAGAGCGAAGCAGCTGTCCGAAACCATTAGCTGCAGCGTTACTGCTCGATCTATAAAAACCTAATTACCTTTGTGGATCATAGAGAATTATTACGATTTTCGATTTTCTAATGTTATTGTAACTAAACTACCAAACTTGAAGCCTTTACTGCAGCCTACATTCAAGTTTCGAGTGAAGAGTAAAATTCACAATAGCATAGATCCATCATACATTTTACAAGCATTGACTCTCAAAAGAGCTGAGCTATCAGCCAAAAAGCAACTTTCGGCCGAATGCTTCCAATGCCAGGAAGTACAAAACCCAATCACAAGAGCCAATCAAATAACATCTAGGACTAATTTGATAGTTTTCCTGGGGTAACTTGCTGGGAGGGCTATGAATTGCCGTTTTTATATCAGAGTTTGCTCGAAGACAAAACGGATATTTTTCGAACTGGGCAGTGCAGTATGCCTTAGTTTTATTTAGGCTACATTTTGAAACTATCAAAATTGTAATTGGCGAAAAACCTTTATTACCCTGTATCCGCGAAACAAACCAGCTTTCCGAAAATCATCAAATGACATAACCCAGGGAATAACCTCTTCAATGTCGGTTGTGAGTTTACCAAACACCATATAAAGTAGCCCAATCTTTTCAGACTAAACGGAACTTGGTTATTTAAAGCTAAGTGAATGACTAAAACTCTGAAATGAGCAATGATCTGAACAAACTATTGCAAATATAACATTTAACCATTGGAAAGTATAACAAAATATCCCATTCCAAATGTTAGTAGACAATAAATAGATGTAATCTGTACCTTTAGTTTCTAATCTCTTGACTTGTTCCTCTCGCCAAATTCGGATTTTTTCTGGTTCTTCTCTAAATTTTGGAGGAGGAGATGGTGAAGCTGAAATACAATGTACATCAAGAAGATTGATTTAACTTTACTTTACATTTATAAATTCAAGGCAAGCAATATAAAGTTAACATTGATGGATGGATACCAGTTAAAAATAAAAGGTTACAACATGGTAAAGAAAAATATTCGGGCCCAAAATCGTACATGGAATCTTTCAAGAGTCATTCAAATGATCACAATTATCCACTAAAATACTGTTTAAGTACTGTTGACTTTTCTGCTACCAACTGTTCACTCTAATGATGGCTACCTGGTAGCTGAATGGTCCTCAGTACTTTAACAGTATTTTTAGTGGATAAGAGCGATTATTTCCTATTTATAGTGTTATAGTATATCCACAGTGTGAACTCTTTTATAGTTTATTAGTCATTCAAATGTCAAAAACGTAGAGTTTCCATAATCAGAACAATAGCTTAAAACATAAAGAAATAAATCTCGAAATTTACTTCCAAGTATTACAATATTCTTATTTAACACTATAATTCATAAAAATTGATTACTTTGTGATAATTAATCAGGGGAAATACAAGAAGAGAATTAAATACTTGCAATTAGGAAAATTATAATGTGGGGTGATGACAAATTGATACAGATAAGTGGATTACAATGAAAATATTATGTTATCAAGACATTGAAAATACAAATATAATTGATTATTAAGAATGTCATTTTTAATACTTTTCAATATTTTTATTGATTCTAGGATGTTTGTTTGTGAACCTTTATTCTGAAAATTCAAATATCAACTTCTAATTTTGGGAAGTTAGGTCCTGTCTCTAAAATATGGTTAGAAAAGGAAGACTGTTTTGTTAAGTCTAAAAGATCTGAAATGTTCCTTATATCTAGTTCCTATATTAAGACTCTATCTCCCAATGTAAAAGTTATCACACTCTGAACATTTCAATTTATAAGCTCCAGGTTTATTAAGCTTATTTGTTTTATCTTCAACATTCACCAGAATATGAGATAATTTAGCTTAAATATGGAGTTTATAAATTATAACACAGATCAGACCAATATTTAAAAAAGGTGATAAAAATGATGTTGGAAATTACCGTCCAATAGCATTGTTATCAAACATTAGTAAATGTTTCGAAAAAGTCATTTACAACAGGTATATAAAATATTTAGAAAAATTTGATATATTAACAGAAAGTCAAAATGGATTCCGTAGAGGAAGAACTACTATCAGAGCTACATATCTGACGTTAGTTAAGATAATCAATTCGCTGAATTCAAATAAGAACACAATATTAATATGTCTGGACTTAACAAAAGCATTCGATCATGTAAATCACAGTATACTACTGCAAAAACTGGAAACATATGGCATTAGAGGTGTAGCTTTGTCACTTATATCATCTTATCTTACAAATCGCCAGCAATATGTAGCGGAAAATTCAAATACAAGTGAACAATACAGATCAAATAAACTTACAATTACGCAATACAGATCAAATAAACTTACAATTACGCAAGGCGTCCCACAAGGCTCTATTTTAGGTCCCCTGCTATATATATTATACACAAATGACCTGCCAGCAGCCATTGAAGAGGATATTTGTCAATTTGCAGATGACACATCACAAGTTCTAGCGGACGAGGAATTGATAGGCCTCAAAGATAAAGTCAAAAAATCTTTAGATGACTTAAATTCCTGGTTCGAATCAAATGATCTTATGTTAAATGTAAATAAATAACAACAATAACATTCTTAATGATCAATTAGATTTGAATTACAGATTATAGTAGTCTTGATAACATATTAATCCATATACCTGTATCAAATTGACCCTGCAATATAATTTTCTGAATTAAAGTATTAAATTCCGTTGATGTATTTCCCCTTATTCTAACTTCATCCGTCTTTTTAACACCTATTTGGGAAAACAAATATTTGCATAATTATAATGATATTGAATTGTTTGAAATGCAGTTATGTTTATGTTATGACTTAATGAGCTAAATAAAATAATCAGATATTGAATCTCAATGAGCAAAAAATTATAAAATAGTTCATAGAACCAATGAAATACCTTGAAAGACCTGAAAATCCTGTTTTCAAATAAATGAATATTTAATTGGCTCGAATTTCAAACGGTCAACAAAATAGGCAACTAAAAATAAATATCTTATAGTAGTCGAATACTTACCACCTCTAAAATCGCCATTGTCAGGTCTAAGATGGGCATCTATTAAAAAAAGGTAACTATAATACATGTGAAAATAGGATTCGTTAAGAAATAGCTGACAAAACACATGAATCATATAATGCTTATCAGACAACCTTTGATATTATTACACAATGATTATTTGTACATATGTGAATACAATTTTTGTTTAAGGGAATTATTGCAGAAGTTCATTACAACAATAAATTTTGCACAAGTTGAATTATGAGGAAATTGTTTTACTTTGAAATTATATCTCGAACTCCCTATGAAAAATACGTTAGTTTTTAAAAAACAACAAATAGCCAACACAAACCAAAAATTAACATAACATATTTTGGTAGACACACAAACACATAATCTTACCATTACTGAAAGGGTTGCTCTCAAAAAGATACTCATCTAGTAAAAAAAAATATCATGCATAAGTAACAATTAGATATAATAAAAAATTCACATTGCAAACATGCATTCATATTAATTTACTTCATAATGAAATTAAATTACAAATTTAGAAATAAAAGAACTAACATAACTGGACTAATAGTTTAACAATTAATAATAATAATAAACAACTACCTTTTCAATTGATATTCATTTCTACACTTGAAATGTCACTTCCAAGTTTTCTTTAGAACACAAAGTAGTACAAACAAGTCAATGACCTGGTCTTTTTATGTGTGAAAGATTAAATTAATAACAATTTCAAAATAATATGTGTAAGTTAATATAAAAAGAATTGGATATAACTATCAAGTTAAAGATATCAGCTATGTTTTTCTTACAATCATACTTGAAAATATGATAACAAAAGTTGTTAATATAAGATTCAGCCAATTCTCAATATTATTATCTAGACTAGTGAATAATTTATAGATCTACCTGATATGATAACTACCTGCTTACTTATTAATGTATATATCAAACACATTCTGAACTCAAGTTGAAATAATGATTTTAATGTATTTTCCAAATATTTTTTCTACCTACGTAACTATTTTATCAACCCTAAAGAAACATACCATCTTCTTGTTTTATAGGTTCATGTCCCTCGTGATCAAATCCTTCAACCATTTCAAAACTGCTTGCAGAGTTTGTTGGATCATCTACAGTTAAAGCAACATAATTTAAGAACAGACCAAATTCAAATCAATAGCATGCTTATACATTTTCTGAGAACATATAATCGATTTCAGGTGCTTATAAAAAACATGCAGATTTGAATATAAATCCGCCCCCTGTAATCCTGAATGTTTCTTACCTCCGTTAATAAGAGCTACAGGGATTGCTGCTGGTTTAAGTTCGTCTTCAAGACCTGCAAGCTCATCCTGCTCCCGAGCTAAAAATTCGGCAGCAGGATCCACATCTTGATCGAATTGATCTCCAAAACCGGACATTGTAGTTTTTTCTTCAAAGCTAATATCGTGCAGCGAGTAAAGCAAGCCACGGATTGAATGACAAATCGAAGGCAAACGTCAAAATTGTCAAATTAGTCGACAACTCTCAGACGACGCAAACGCCACACTTACACACAACGGCAACTGCGCAACGTTCGAGTTTTATTGAACACAGAAATAAATTGATCGTGTTATTATATTCTATTGGCAGATAATCTTTTAAAAAATATAATATCCTTCGTGCATATCAGCCTACTAGAAATTAGATATCATATCATTGATACTAGATTAGATAGAAATATAAATATTTATTGCCTATAACTTAACAGTTTCAGTAAGTGTCAGAAAAAAGATGGCCGAAGAGCAACTTCTCTGAATACAATAGGTAATTTATTGAATAATGTAAGACCCCAACAGTTAATACTGTTCCTACTTCTTTTTAGTCTAAGAAATCACATTTGTAAATTCGCGTTATTTCTAGTGATCCTATTGTTTAGATGTAATCGTGTGAATGTTATCCTTGACTTACATAAGGCACTGAAAAATATAAATACATGGGAGTGTCAAAACTTTCAGATCTACATACGCACTCCTACTGTTGGCACGAAAAAGTATTCTTTTGATTACACGAATTGCATGTCACTGTATTTTGAAAACTTTATGGCTATTTGGTGAGTGACCGTATGCTAAAAATGCGTAAGATATTCCAGAGTGGACAAGACTCCTTACATTTGAAAAGTTGCATCCTCAGAAGGAAGATGAATGAATCAAAGACATTTAATTTTAAAGTAGAGTTGCAATATTTTAATTTGTTGTATAGTATTCTAGGAGCCAAGTTGTTCTGAATTAAAATTCAGCCAAGTAGTAGTAGAGCAATTCTTGAAACTGCATTGAATTATATAACCTATAATTGGCAAAATGACGTACGTCACAAATTCAAGAGTACTCTAGAACTACACCTTGGACTATAAGATTTGACATCATTCTAATTTTACACTTTTCTATGAAAACCTACTACTCTCTATCTATAACCTATAAATGTCAAAGTGACACGATCTATACCATAAAATAACTTGTGACACGTAAAATTTTCTATAAACGCGTACCCATCTCTATATAACCTACAACTGTCAAAGTGACGTCTGTCAGAGTGACAACCCAAAGGTGCCCATACGCCTCGCATAAAGGTTACCATGCACTATCCATGACTAAACCCTTACAAAGGCGTTGCACATAAAATAAACTGTAAACTAGTATACAATAAGCTATCAGCAACACTTCTGTTGATACTTGATGATGCAATTGTCTCCGAATGTTTTTCCCGAGTGAGTCCACTATCAAAGGTAAGACCAAGAAATTTAACGGCCAATAAAGAATGTACAGCGTCAGGAACATTCACAATATCATTTGAGTACAATAAAAATAGGATTGACCTCATTACAGGGCCCTGGGGAACGTCAATTTGAACTGGTAGTTCAAGTTTCAGACTAAATACCATTAAAAGAAATCGTTTGAAACCTTTCTGTAAGGAACGAATTTATTAAGGTGAATGAATTTTCGGGAACGAAATCGAATGATTTCGACAAGTCATAAAATATGGAACCTAAGTATTTTTTATTTTCAAAAACATCAGAAATTAGATTAATTAAGCTGCATACAGCCTTAGTAGTGCATCTCCCCAGTCTAAAATCAAGACATGACTCAAAATGACGCGAAATTTACTTGAACAGTGCTTTCTCAAATATCTTTCCTAAAATTGGTGTTATCGAAATTGACCTATAGTTCTCTAATAAGTTGTTATGCCTTTTTGAATATAGAGGAATAACTTTATACACTTTGGGATAGAATTCTCAACATAATTTAGTCGAAAATGTTTAATAGGTATCTACTAGTAAAATACTTCGAATTTATTTTCTATAGAATTATATGAGTTGAAAAGACAGTGGTGAGTTACAGGTTTGATACTTATTTCTTTTTTTAATTTTGTTATCATTTTCAAAAGATACCTCAAATTGAATATTAACACATGCGTGATCTGATGATATAGGATCGCCAACAGCAGATTCAAAATAATCATAAAAAGCGTTACCTACTAAAGATATTGTCAAGGCAAGTATTTAGCCTAGTACCCAAATTAACTCTTAATTTGTGGTTAGTGTTTTGTTTAAGTTACCACAAAACCGTTAGAGACAAATGTGAAATCATCTTCTCTCAATATGTAGCTACGCTAATGTTCTTGGAATATAATCATAAATCTGCGTCGCGAATGACCTACATGAACTGAACAGCAATCTACACTACACACTTGAATCTGTGCCTATACACCTGACTTGATTGAAATTTATTGATTTTAGATTTGTTGTTTTAATCAATCTTCCTAGAGTATTAGTTACTCCATTTGCCGGCATATATTTAACTTTTTCAAAATTTTGTTAATTTTATTGGTGCTATTTCCAAGAAAAAATAACGGTATGAATTCCGGTATTTTTAATCATGGGATAGATTTCTCTTAGCGCAATTTTTGACAGCTTCTTTGCTGCTAATATGTTTTCTATAATTAGGTATTTAAATCTATAGTTTCAATTGTTGAGTCCAAATTATAATGCGTGACAAAGGAACGTTGACTAATCTATTATGTATCACAGTGGCGGTTCGCCAGGTGAAGCAAGTGAAGCACTGCTTCCATCTTTGGTTTTGTTCAATTACTAAGATTACATTTATCTCTTCTCATCTTATCCGCGCAAAAATAGTTGGAACTTAAGATTTAAATTGTTATATATGTTCACAAGGTGAATTAGTCATCTTCTCCAGTCGCAAAAGGAAAGTATGTTTTTGAACGCCAGATAGAGAATCAATTTCCTGCCAACAGTGTTTCAATAATCGCGGGAATTTTAAATAACTTTTGGGTACTGTTGTAGCAATAAGTCCCATTGATAACCAAGAACATTATAAAACTATCGCACCATTGTTCACTTCCTGACAAACTCTAAGTAGGTACCTATAGGCATAACTTCCAATATCGCTCTCATTGTCTGAAACTCTGTATGTCTATTTATGGTAGAAAATATATTTTTTTTACAATAATTTTTACTCGCAAAATAACTCAGGAAAAACCTAAAAATCATATAAAATATCAAATTGTATTTCGCTTATTGCTTCAACTTCAACTGTTCTTGAACACACGAGCCGCCACTGATGTATCATCGCATTGAATGTTGCGTGCTTATGAGAGATAGGCGATAGGGTTATGTTAAAGTACCAATATGTGATAAATGATAATTTGTTAATAATTATGTCGGTATGTGCAGGCTTATGGTAAATGGCAAAGTCTAGTTTATTATTATGTTTCATGATAGTAAGATCTACAAATTGATGCTATTACTTTCTTCCACTGGTAAAGTGAATTTTTCATTCAAATGTAATCATCGAAGAAAAAATAGAGACCGCTACTCAGTGGGTCTTTATCTTTATCGTTGTTCTCACAGCCCTTGTGGTTCTATTTCTGTTCTACGATGCAGCTGCAGCAAAAGCAAACAATAGAAAAATGGTTGCCTTGAAATTTTTTTCCAGGAACCATGATGGAGTAATGAAACGTTTACCTTATATAATAATTAAAGCAAAATGTATTGCCATGATATTTATTTTATAACTATACAATTCGAACATTCGTTGCACTCTATTATACATTCTGTTTCCTCCTGTAAGTAATCTTTATGAATAGTAAAATTGCTGCCACATCTGCAGGGATATAAACTTTCAAATTCAGAATTAAATGTAATCTCGTCCCTTCTAAGTTCTGCATGCATCAATGAATGTTCACTTAGTCCTTTTTGTAGCATCGCAGCATCATATTCTCTACGCAAATTAGCATCCCGTAAAACTTTCCAAGCTTTGTCAATATTAACAAATTGTTCGTGTTCGGGGTATTCTCTGCCCTTTGTCTCCGCCTGCTTATCAGGATGATGAGTTCTTACCAACTTCTGATAATGTTCTTTTAATTGTTCATGTGGTGCATTAATTTCACAACCTAATAGCGTGTAGAAATTCAGATGATCTTCATCCTTCACTTTAGTCATATTCGGAACGAAAAGGTTCGTAAAAACTATTTTGAAAATACAAAATCAATATTATGTGGATAACAACTACATTTTAACAATCCATGGTGCACTTGTACACGAAGACAGCTTCACCAAAATTTTAGAATCTGGATAAAATAATTTGAGGTTAATAATTAAAACGGTTTTGCTAAAACTCAGGTCCGTACCTATTCAGTTTGTAACAATACTTTCCTACGTAAACATAGAACGTATGGTAATTTTACATGCATCAATTATTCTACAAATTGAGTAGTAGGTTGTAATGAAATGTACCAACAAATGTACAGTAGTGTAAATCATGATTCAAAATATTAACAATAACTTATCAACTAAATAACATGAGAGCCACCTGAAAAACAAATCAGAGCCGTATTCAGCATGAAATATCACGCTATTTTTTTGTATATAAAAATTGCAAAATATAGGAAAGCACGATTTATGATTTTCAACCAACATATTTTTCCTCCCAGCGGACGAAACTGCAACTATCAAAAATTATTAATCATTAAAACTATTTTAAATTATAAGGTGAAAGGATTCACATTTATTTCGATTCTCCTTATTTTTTAATTTGCTTTGCATTGGTCGAAAGAGTATGGTAGCCCCATTTCGAGTGGTATTTTTGACATCCATCTTCAGATTTTCAAATGAAGTTATAGTATTGTTTCGAACCACAATGACAACAGTATTCTGCTGGTTATAAATATATATTACATGCAAATATTTAACCTGCAGAAGATTCCGAAATTCTCATTTTCAAATTTCACCGACGTCATCGATGTGACGTCACAGTCTATTTGTGTGGCAAATGACACTGACAGTGGGTGTCATATAGACGATTTAATACAAAGTACCTCCTAGCATTATATGTAACAGTGTATAATTTAAGGTCTTTAATTAGCTGTTTCTAAATCATTTCCAATATATTTTCTGCTCCTACAATCATACATTTGACATGAACAAGTTTCTGAAAAGCTATTTTGCTAACAACAAGTGAGGAACTTTAATAAAATAACTATTAAAAGTTCGATCTTAACCAATAATTAATGTAACGATGATTTCGCTTCTTCAAACAAATATTACAAAATACTAACTTACTCAAAAGATAGCTATATAATTATAAAATTAAACACTACTATGCTTATATCACTTTTCTATTTGCAACTTCCGTTACTGTAGTTTCAGGTTTATCATATTATATTCAAATACACCTCGAGTAACGGAAGTTACAAATAAAAAAGTGATATCAACAAAATTTTACAAAAGTCATCTATGAATCAAGCTTTAGAGAACTATATACAATACATTTTAACGTAAAAAAGATTTTATTTGTCATAAGCATTCATTGTATAGAAATAAATGAATTTCATTCAGTTTGATAGTTTCATAACCACAAAGCTGCCTACATTCAATTTTAATTTAATATGTGGTTATATTATACCAAATACTTTTTTCTTGGATGTTTTAAAAATGTTTGAGTCCGCCTTACTGAATCAGCATGACCTACAATGTTGATAAAATCGGTTTCTAAAATACCTCTCTCTTTCTTCATCCGATCGAATCTGGACATTCTATTGCGAATAAGTTCAAATAACTACTGGATTGAATAGAAAATAATGGACTCATAATTCTATTTTTTTCTGTATTTGCAAGACGAATTAATCGGATCTTGCTTTTTTCAGGAATATCACAACAATGAAGATTACAAGTTTTATAATATCATTCATATCCATAGCCTATGTACATGCGAACATTCCAATTGTTATAAATACATGGAACTTCATGAGTGCTACAAAAAAAGGTAAATCTTCATCATGTTCTATAATTAGTTGTACAACCATTGATCTATATTGGAAGGTAAATTTAATTTTTCTGACTCAGTCGATAGGTGAATTAATTCGGTGATTTTCAAGCATGGGAATTACTAAAGGATGGAAAATCTGCAAGAGATGCTATTACCCATGGTTGCGCTGTATGTGAAGTCGAGCAATGTGATGGCACTGTCGGTTATGGTGGAAGTCCAGATGAAAATGGAGAAACAACTTTAGATGCTATGATATTCGACGGGTACTTATTTTATCAAACTTTGACGAGTGGTATGCTTACACAGTTCTACTTGAACTTGATTGCCTAAACCTAATAATCAAAACAAAAATTATGATATACTTTGTTACTTAGTTTCATCTTCTAGAACTGCAATGGATATGGGTGCAGTGGGTGGTTTGAGAAGAATAAAGAACGCCATAGCTGTGGCGCGTGAGGTTTTAGAGCATACAGAACAATCATTTCTAGTTGGAGATTTAGCAACAGCTTTTGCGAAGAGTTTGAATTATGAAGAAACCTCATTGTCAACAAATCATTCCCTAAGTATCTGGCAACAATGGAAAAATGCAGACAATTGTCAACCTAATTTTTGGAAGGTTTGTATCGTTATTTGAAACATTGATTTGCATATTACCGAGCTATCTGCATGACTCAAACAAATGACATTCTATAATTTCTTTCAGTATTTTACCAGGAAATTCATTCTATATTAAGTCTTTTTCATTTTCCCTTAGGACGTCGTACCGGACCCTAAGAAATATTGTGGCCCATATGAAAGTATAGACTCTAATGAACTTGCTAAGGAAAATGAATATGACAATCATTTCAATTCCCTTAATCACGACACCATTGGCATGATAATAATAGACACTGAAGCTAATGTTGTGGTAGGCACGTCTACAAATGGTGCGACTCATAAAATCCCAGGGTGAGCTTAGTATTTTTTCGCAAGCGATACTCCGTTATCCTTAACTTTGCTGTTCTTAGACGTGTTGGTGATTCTCCAATTCCGGGGGCTGGAGCATATGCCGACAGTGAGGTGGGAGGGGCTGTTGCTACTGGAGATGGAGACGTAATGATGCGGTTTCTGCCTAGGTAAATTTTTGCAGATAGTCTGTCGTAAACGTTTCTATTGCTGATGTATACTAAAGATCAACTGTGTCAATGGTAAACGTTCCGTTAATTGAGATTTTCAACTTAACGTGCAAATATCTCTTCATTGGAACTAGCTGTTTCCTTGCTCAATTCAAAAAATATTCAAAATAAAAATCATAATCGTAAGAAAATTAATTGTATGAACCCTTGATATTCTTATTATGGAGATCCATTCTCAACTGTCATTGTTTGACAATTTCGATTGTTTTCAGTTTCTTAGCCGTTGAAGAAATGCGTAGAGGTGCTAGCCCTTCGAGAGCCGCACGAGAAGCAATTTTAAGAATTGTGAAGAAATATCCAAATTTTTTTGGAGGCGTTATTGCTGTTACAAAAAAGGGAGTATATGGGGCTGCTTGCAATGGAATGGATAAGTTTCCCTTTTCTTTGGGAGACAAAGAGAACGATAATATCAAGATAAAATACGTATGTTGTATAACTGGTAAAATATACTAGTCAAATAGTATTCATAGAGATACCATTGTTATAAATATATTATGATTCGCAAATCTTGAAATCTTACCTCTTTCATTCACTACTTCTAAACCATAGAGGTAATATATTATTACCTTTATTTATAATAATATATAATTGACTAATTCGCCCAGATGGTACCAATGTTGCCAAATACTTAAGTGTGCAACGCATTAAAAGATGATATACCTAATTCAATGTTGCTTTATCAACGTCGATTCTAGCAAATACCTTCTAGATCGTATCTAGAGGGTATTGTTCTAGCCCAGCCGGGAAGGCCTGACTTCATATTCGTTTGTTTCCAATAGCGTAGGTTCAAAACTCAAAGACGCAATGTTATCGCAGGTTAGTTTTTTTAATTTTCATGTATTTTTGGAAATATAGGTTGATAATAGGTAATTTGAAAGTTTGTTTTCATAATTGATTTCACTTGCCCTTGTACACATGTATCAAATGTTTGGTAGGATTTGGCTACCTTGATACGGCTTGGACGAAAGCTGAGGGTAGAAACCCAACCCCTCCCGACGCCTTATCGCATTTTGGTGCGGTGTGCATAAAGCACACGCCATGCGATGCGACGGTCACGCAGTGTATATCACATTATCACAGTAGTATTCGTGAAATGGATAGCTCTGAGGAAGAAATGGCAGCAGCATCGATCTGCTTATTGCTTTCAAGAACAAAAAACTTGCGTCCATGAAGTGAATCTCCCTAGAGATGTATATGGCGAATATCATACGTTGATTTCTATATTAGAAAAGGAAGAAATTCATATTTCGTTTGTCATTGATGCATCCCTATAAAATTTATTTTTAATGTCATATAAACGCAGATCCTCCATAACAATTTTTATAAGCTCGCATTCCATGGCTACTGCACTTGTAACTCAGACCGTTGATTGAAACAATAGACGCTACTCTACGAAAAACTGGACAGGGTGGATTTGATGCCGTCACGTCGCGTTTATAGGTAAAGGTTTCCCTGCTTATTAGCCTCCTCATAAATATATAGGTACCATTGCTATGATTTAACACAGAAGAAATGATAATTGCAAGAGCAATCTAGCATATATTTTATTAAAGTGAATATTTATTATTTACATATAGTGCTGTTCCAAAAACTAGACTAGCGTGGTCATACTGTGTATCTATATACTTTTTAATCAAATACCCAGTTATCAATTTCCATCCATGTCCTACTGGAATTGGAATGAAAATTTAAATTCATCTTCTCATGCTATCATAGAGATAGTGTGAGATGTTTCATAGAGATACATGAATAAAGGAAGCGTCCCGTGAGCTGATTTGAATCAGTTTATGAGAAGAGCGACAAAGAGAATTACATCTTCTGTCCTTCAGAGAAATATTTCCAATCCGCTCACTGAACTCTTACTCTATATCTATATCTTTATGCACACTATGTGCCCATAGTTTGATTGCAGAGAAACAAAGAATATTATAAAGTTCCGTTCACGAATATCGTGAAACGAATAAGCAACAGAAAATGTATATCTACGTGGTTATCTTCTATGAATACAACTCAAATGTCAGTTTCTGTTATGGGTTGTTTTATATCTGTCAAAATGCCATAATGGGGAAGTTTTATGAGTTAAATGAATTATTTTGGGGCGTTTTAAAGTAAACGTAATGGATTAGTATCCAAAATATGGTATGAACATATTGTCAACTATTTATTTCCTAAGTATCATTAATCAATGAATAAAGTATAACCAAAAATTATTATATGTCACCGACGTATTTAGGATTTTATTAAGTTAACTTTATTCTAATAATAAAAACCATTTCAGGGCGCGAATATTTCCCAATTAGAACGAGATATAGGCTCTGAACAATTTCCTTCTAATGAGCATTATTTTGGATTAGTAAATGTAAGTAAAAGCTGTTCATCAAACGACAGGATATTAATACTTATTTGTCAAATTTTCAGTTTGGGAATACATGTTATAGTAATTCCGTTCTACAAGCGTTGTATTTCTGTAAACCATTCCGGGACAAAGTATTGGAGTATAAAGCTAAAAATAAAAGGACCAAGGAAACATTACTTACATGTTTGGCCGATTTATTTCACAGTATAGCCACCCACAAGAAGAAAGTAGGTTCTATTGCTCCAAAAAAGTTTATAGCAAGGCTACGAAAAGAAAAAGGTAATATCAGAAAGTTATTGAGTATGATTTATAATCGACCACTATGATTGATTGTTTCAGAGGAATTTGACAATTACATGCAGCAAGATGCACATGAGTTTTTAAATTTTTTAATAAACCATATTAGTGAAATAATATTAGGTGAGTAGTGTATAACATAAAATAGATATCAACTTCATTCTTTTTATAAAAATAGTATAACTCGTGACAGATTAACAAAGTGGAATTTATTGGTTAAACAGCTAATAATTCAACATGGACAGGGTGTGTCAAATGAAGTTACATTAGACAAGCATCTAAAAGCTATTCGTATTTGATTGAAACCAATAATTGACATGGTGGAAGTATTTGTTTTACATAGCAAATGTTTTCAACTGAACCATTTGATGTTTCAATTTTGTTGAATTGCTTCATGAGATTTCATCTCTTACATTCTATTAAAATATTAAATGTAATAAAATTAATCACAAGTTTATACTGTTATGTCAAGTTGAATATATGAATGATGTATTTATATATGAAAATTATATATTTTAGCTGAAAGGCAACAAAATACGACTGTTAATAATATTAAATCAAAAGTGACAGGAGAAAATGGTACAACACATTTACCTTCCGAGCCAACGTGGGTACATGAAATATTTCAGGTTAGTTTGAAATAAAATGATATTTTGATACAAATTAAGTTTTAATTTGTTTTGTAGGGTATTCTTACGAGTGAAACGAGGTGTTTGAATTGTGAGAATGTAAGTAGTATAGATGAAGACTTTTTCGACCTTCAGGTTGACATTGAACAAAACACCAGTATCACACATTGTCTAAGGTGTTTCAGCAATACAGAGACTTTATGTAGTGATAATAAATTTAAGTGTGATAACTGTAGTAGTTACCAAGAAGCACAGAAACGAATGCGAGTGAAAAAACTGCCTATGATTCTTGCGCTCCATTTGAAGAGGTTCAAATATATGGAACAATACAATAGGCATATTAAAGTTTCCCATCGGGTCGTATTCCCACTAGAGTTAAGGCTATTCAATACTGTAAGTTTACCTATTTTCCGCTGTTGTTTATCTTGTACTAAATAATGATTATTTTATTTTGGGGAATTTTAGTCAGATGATGCATTAAATCCAGACCGGCTATATGATCTTGTAGCTGTAGTGATACACTGTGGAAGTGGACCAAATCGAGGCCACTACATCAGTATAGTTAAGAGTCATGGCTTCTGGTTATTATTCGACGATGATCAAGTAGATGTGAGTATTTATGTCTTTCAATTTCTGTTCCTTTAACAAATTCTCAGGAAATAGATCATGCCAAAATACTGTTAGTCAATTATATTGTATTGATATATTTATGACTTCACCTTTGTGAGATGTGATGATTGTTGTTCACAATTAGACTTGAGGGACGGTTCTATAACTCGAGATTATTTATTTATTTCAAATTTTGAACGGACAATACTGTCCTTTTACAAAAATATCATATAATATTTGGGTGTCATTGCGCAACGCGCAAATAGTTTCCTCAATCATAAACGTAATTAATGAGAATGGAAATAAAAATTAAGATAGCAATGAAGGTTAAATCTATTAAGCTAAGAATATAAGCTAAGAATATATGCAATTACAAACTCATCTTGTGTTAGAAGTCAATAGACAAAGTTCTGGTTCTCCAGGTTGAACAGTGACAATATGTATATTAGTCCCAGATAGCTGTTTCGCTCTTCTCATGAGCTTGTCAGTGGAATTGTTTCGAGGCCGTCATCTGCCGGTAAAATTTCCTACAGTTTCCCGTCGATTCTTTGAATCGCGAGAACTGTATTATCAAAGCGTGACATTGTGAATTACATTCTCAGTGAGACATCTCTCCGGCAAATGGTGTTGGAACATCTTGATTCGCCAAACATTTTCGGAGATGGTAGTTGGGCCCGGAAAGGGGGGCCCCTGTGGTTGTTGTGTCCAATTAGCTAGCTCTGGAACAGAATATACACAGACAGGAGCACTGGGCCCTGTTTATTACTGCAGGTTATACTAATAGTGAATAAATACAGAGGGCGATGCTAAGTCTGCCTAGACGGATATACCAGGTATACACAGCGCGTAGGGCGAGACAAAGATCTAATGTTCAAATGCACACAATACACAAGGTTCACTGGTCACTGGGTAAGTTTGTTGCACTGGTCCATATACCAAAGGTATATGTAAAGTTCGGAGCAAATTATGGCAAAGTTATATTCGTGCAGTCCTATGTATAGTTAGTTATACAATAGAGTGACGAAATAATAACAAAAGCACAATAATTCACTGGGTAAATAAAACAACAACTTACTAGAGCAGCAAACACAAGCAGAGCGAGCAAGCAGCGTGGTAGACTATATGATAGACTGTGCGGGATGGCGAGACGGCTAGAGCCTGCGGATCCGGGCGACGAGTCGAAGTCAATGGCGAGCACTATCGATCAGCGAAGTTACGTCCTTTGGGGAGTATAGACTCCGGCTAATGAATCGAAGAGGAGCGATCTGGAGCTTTTGCCTTGGTAGGGGGCTCGTCAGGAAGCGGTCGATGGAGTCAGCAGAACTTTGACGCGAAGAAGCGATCAGATGGCTTAGCCTGGGTAGGAACCACACCAGAAAGCTTATGCAATGCAGATCTAGGACGAAGCTAGCAATGCATATCAATGCTGGATTTCAAGGTCCTATTTATATCAAAATCGGTGTGAGGAGACTAGGGGTCTTTAGAAAATTCTGTCTGCGGTATTTTATATCACAAATAGAACGAACATTCGAGTGGTGACAACACAGCCTACTTGTTCTGCTGATTAGCCTTAGAAAGCGAAGCAGCTGTCTAGAACCATTTGTATTGGGTTGTCACTGGTCCATTTAGAAAAACCTCACATGATAAATATACTAGGTAATATATTGAGGCGGCTACGCGGTACAATGGAAGTACTTGCTATTAATTCGCAAGTGCCAACTAATGTGTATTGAGACGCGTCATGCAACATGGGACTACTTGCTGCGTTACTTGTACTTCCCGTTCTTTATCGGTATATTACAACCCAAGTCGAAACGACAAGTCGTTACATGCAAAGACTTTTAATGATCGCGCTACACTACTTGCTCTATGACGATTGATGCGCCGTATTAGCTCAGTTTATGTTATCTGATCTGTTTTAGTACCTATAAATTGTAAATTGAGGTGTCAAAGTTAAATACCATGAGCAAACGTTAAATTTGATAATCTTTGGGTAGATCAGTTTGTAATTTACGCTATAATATACATATTAATAAGGAAGGATCCAAGTACTTATGACTAAAAAGGAAAAAGTAAAATTAAAAGCAGACTTTTATTTTAAAGTGTACTAAAAAGAAAAAAATAATTGCTTAGTAAGTTATTATGTTCTCATATCAGGAAATAACAGCTTGTCATATGAGACTTCCCATTTTGTCTTTGAACAGAATATGAATGTTGTCTTCGAATTGAATACATCATCGAAGACAAAAAATAGGGATTATCATATGACTAGCTTTTGAATCTGTTATTACTTATATGAGAACAGATAAATCATCTAACAAAACAATTATTTTTTTCTTTTTAGTACACTTTTGGATAAAACCTCTTTCAAAGCAGGTACAAAAAGAGCCGATGTTTTTGAAGCATCAGTGTTGATGTGACGTACGTGAAGCATAGAGATCCTATACACAAGAGCTCTATGACGTGGACAAGACAAGATCATAATAATTGTCTAAAATTTTTTGAAAAACTATCAATTTAAGATTGTCGTGTAAATATGTCACATTTTAATTTTTCGGAGTTTTCCAGAAAACTAGTTGCTTTATAACCATAAAAACCTATAATTTGACACGTTGACGAGGATCGAGATAGGAAGATGATGAAAAACGACGCAATTTTCCACCTATTTTCCTTCTTTTAGTGAAAATTGTACCGAAACACGTCACGGCATCTTATTATTTCAATACTCAAGTCCGAATAATGTTTGTTGCTAAGATTTGGTATAATTTTCCGGGTTTTCCAGCAAACTGGCCAGATTTTCAATTTTCCGACTTCAGATTAGGGTTCAGCGGACCAAAAACCCTCTGATACCAAATTTCAGAAACTTTGGATCAAAATAGCCCGAGATAATCCATTTGTTAATTGAAAATCGTTTTTCATTGTTTATTAACAGTAATAATCACGAACTCCCTTTTTTTTCCTGACTAACGAAGTGTAAGCAATCCTGAACACGATGCAAGAAGAATTTTGCATTTTCGTGGAGTCTATATTTTAGATGTTTTTCACACTTTTGACTGGACTAATACTGAAATTATATCATAAAAAAAAATTCCCTTTCAATTTTATAAGCCCATATCTTTTTATTATTATTAAAGAGATCAGCAACTCTTAAAATGATTAAAATATTATTTCCAAGAATGAACCAAAATTTTATTTTAAAATAGGAAGGAATGCGATCGGATTTTCCTCTACGAGTTCATTAAATACAGTGGCTAAGTTATTCATATTAATGTCGATTGGGGAAAGTTTAATATCTCTGTCAACACCCTCCAATCTAGAAAGCGGTTTTTAGAATGAACAAGAAAAATATGGATCATAATTTTCAATCTATCTATTGTTGTTTAAAATTGGTTTAAAAAAATACGATATTAATATTATTAATATAAAATTTAATTTTTCCTATTGCTTTCTTGTAGAAAATAGATGCGTCAACAATAGAAGATTTCTATGGCCTCACATCCGATACCCAGAAGTCTTCAGAAACTGGTTACATATTGTTTTACCAATCTCGGGAGAGCTTATGAACTTTACTGCAACTTGCCTTAGACAAATAGGGGTTCTAAACGATAGTACAAATCCCCTTAACAAAAGACACGTTGGAATTTATAAACTAACGGAATCGTATGTAAATAGTTCCAAAGGCAATTAATTTATTAGTTCCTGTCTATGTTTAATCCGTACTTTGTTGAATGAAATAAGTTAGTCAACATTTTGAATAATGTGAAACATTTAAATACAGAAGACGGATCACAATCACTAGTAAAATTCTAGAAATATTTTATTTGTTCTTCAGCTTGAACACATCATTTGTCATATCTTCTTTATGCCAAAATGATGAAAAATACCTGAATTAACTATAAAATGTACTTGGAAAAGGGTTGTTTTGAATATTTTCAAATCTTCTGTACTTTGGAATTATGGAATCTAATGAAAGTTATTTGGTTATTCATTAAAATGTCGAAAACTATATCAATATAGATGCAATTTTAATCGATAAATTAATGAAATGAACAATTTAAATGAAGTTTTTTCGAATAAAAATATACATAAAATAATATTTTTTATGGAAGTAAAAAGAATTATGTGATCTCCAAATACAACTTTTTGGTATATTATTGACAATAGCTAATTTTTTTTTTAAATAATGTTTTATGAAAAGTTTTTCATGATATTCACACTTCCTAAAAAGGGGAAGTATACAGTGCCTTCTATTTTTTTGTATTGATTATGAAAAATTGCCATTACAAATTTTCATGAACGTAAATAATTCATTTTGTTTTTGTACTTTTTCACTAATAAGCTAGAAGTAATCACCCTTATCCACTAAAAAATAGTGTTAAAGTACTAGGATGTTTCAGCTATCAAGTAACCATCATCAGAATATATTAAAATAGTTTAAATACTATTTAGTTAGTAATGCAAATAAGGGATTGTCCTCAGCAGACGATTAATCTCAATTTCGTAAATTGCGTTCTTTTCTAAATTATCTAGTTATTTTTTATTTTTTTTTAATTTCTAGAAATTTAAAGTATGTTCGGCTAATGCTAATTCTTCACTAATATTTCTTTTTATATGGGCAAAATATTCTTCATACCACGATATATTCCTTCTAGTTTGATCCACAAATCATTTTGAACATGACAACATTTTCTAAATTACAGATTTGTCTAGGTCAGAGGCTTTGCCTAAACGGTTTTTTAGCTTGTTTTTGCATTTAGAAGCGGGTTTTATTGTAAATTTAGAAAAAAATTGATTTTTCATCAAAATTATCCCTCATTCCTTGATTTTGAAGTTTGTACAATAGCCACAATTTGTTAAGGATAACTAAATACAAAATAGCAATAGTCAAAGTGGGATAAGGTTTTTCTTGTTTCCATTAAAAGATTACCAGAGACTCTTTGAAAAAACATATAATTTTTTTGTGGATATATTCAAAACGCTTTTTAAAATTCCAGTTGTCCACCTGGAATCCTAGATATTTTATACAAAATCAATTTCTGCATCAATTGACTAGTTTCAGGTTATTCAAATTTTACTGTTATACAGGATGTCCACAAAGGGTAGGGGGTATTTGTAACTTTAATAAAACAAAAACTACAAGTTATTATTTAGAAAAAATGTTGGAGAATTAAGTGCGAAAGATTATGTTATCCAAATGTCGACCCTCTTGCTACTGGCACTCCTCTACCCGAACACGGAAATTAGCCGCCACTCGTCTACACATCTCTCTGGAAACTGCAGCCATTTCAGTGCGGATATTGTGCTTCAATTGCAGTAAAGTTCGTGGTTTTTCATGGTATATCTTCCCTTTGAGATATACCCATAAGAAATAGTCAAGGGGAGTAAGGTCGGGGCTTCCCCGGGGGCCAGTTGATCGTGCCTCGACGAGAAATCACTTTATCTGGGAAAAGTTGTTTGACCACTTCAAGTGATTGGTTTGAGGTGTGGCAAGTGGCTCCATCTTGTTGAAACCATGTTTCCACATTAAAACTTTCAAACTCCTGCAGTTGTGGAACCAAAAAGTCTCTCAACATGTCGCAATACCGTTCACTGTTTACCGTAAGTGCTTGCCCTCACCAGACATGGCAGCCCACACAATAACTTTTGGTTGTTCATGTCTGTGTCTTGAATTTTCGTTGGCCCAGTAGCGGCAGTTGTGTCTGTTTACATGACCATTTAAGTGAAAGTTCGCTTCGTCACTGAACAGAATGTTTTCGAACGTTGGGAAACCTTGAAGCAATTCATTTGCAAAAATTCTGCCGGAGAGGATAGTCGGTGATGTTCATCAATTTTTGAACTAACTGAATTTTGTATGCTGTAAGATGTAAATCCTGCTTCAGAATATTGTGCAACGACGATTTCTTCAGTCATTTGTTGACTTCGAACAGAGCGCGGGCGACCTTGATTGTTCATTTTTACAGTCGAACCGGTGTTTTCGAACATTCGAATCCATTTTCTGATGGTATCGTCCTTTGGTGCATTCCGTACGTTAAATTCTGCACGATATAAACGTTGAGTTTTGACTATAGAATCACCATTTTTATAAAAATCGCAATGGTCTCCCGGGTACACTTCCATGGCTACTAAATCTCCAAAGGGCAGTGTAACAACCTATCCTTATCGCAGCCCTCCAAACCCCGCCGTTACATGGGCGCAGGAGTTACAAATACCCCCTACCCTTTGTGGACACCCAGTACTTACATATAGCAGCATGGTTTTAGTTTTCAAAACAGTTAATTTCAATTTATTGATTTTTATGTATTTGGTTATTCATGCTATCCAGTGCTATTTCCAAATTTGAATCGCTACGTGCAATCAGCGATTAAATTAATGAACTCACAGTTGCCATAGAGGTTGATATTCATAATTAATATTATTAATATAAATAGAGGGGGTTCTAGGACAGTCCCCTGTGGAACATCAAATGAAGTATCTGTTTCATTTGATCCTCTATCTCTTACTCTTTGTTTTGGATCTTTAGTTTAACTAATAATATTTTTTGAATGCTCTTTTTAAATCAAGAAACACAACTACCACATACTTGACTTTATCTAACTCGGATTCAAATTTTGATAAGGATAGTTGCAATGTAACCTCACATGAGAAGACTTTCTCAGTAGATGGTAGTGTATTAATAGGGCTGAGTTCACTAATTTTAATGGTACTTATTTTAGGAATGAGAATGATAGTACTTACCTTTAATTGTTTTGGAATTTTTGCCATACTCCAGGGAAGTATTTATAAGGTTTAACATTACGTTGCCTAATGTTTCAAAGATATATTTTAGATGTTTGGAATTTATTGTTTCCAACCATGTTAGTTTACTCTGATTATAGCTACTTAACAGCTGAAAGCTCCTTTGTACTTTTAACAGTATTTTTTAGTGGATAAGGGGGTTACTCCTTACATGTTAGTGTTACATAGTTTATCGATAGGTATGAATTTTTTTATTGTTTATTTGTAGTTTTACTTGGTAACTACTTTACTTGTCATACAAAGAGACCAGCAAAACGAACCGGGGTGGTACATTATTTTTGAACCTCTTTTCCAAACATTGAAATTAGTAGGTTTGTGTAAAGTGTGAATTCACAGATTATTATATATTTAATTACGGAAGATGATTGTTTTCAAGATATCCTAGTACGAATCTGTGAAACTTCAGCGGCGATAATACAGCCCTCCAAACTTCGATTTAAAAATTGTTTTTTTTATCGTAACTGATCGCTTTTGACAAAATTGTCTAGTAATTACTTACGCCACTGTATAATTATCAAAAATGTTCTATTTTGTTGATTCTTCGTTCAATTTCAAAAAGGTATTCCTGCAAAATTTAGATTAGAGTAGCCCTTTTTGAAATAAATGGAATTCAAGGTTTAGATTAAATCTAAAATACCCACCTATACAAGTAAAATGGCTATTATTTTGAACGTTTGTCACAATTTGTGATTCTTAGATTTGGTTTTATGTTGAGTAAATAGTTATTAAAATATAAAATTTATTGTGATCATTTTTACTTTTTACATTTGAACGGAAGAAACCCCATCCCAGGATATTCCTGGCCTGAAAATTGGGGGGTCAACTTTACATTGAAACTCAAATATCTTCTAAACGGTGCCTCTAATCAAAATTTTGCAAGAACACCTTTTTTCCAAATTGATCAAGGAAAGAACAAAATGGGCAATTTTTGGAAAACATGCTTTGGTCTCAAAATAAAATGTATCTATTGTACGAGTACTTGAACTGAATTTTGAGCTGTATCCCCCTTGGGAAGAGTTTCTGAAGGAAATTGTATCATCAAGATTGGCAGATTACAGCTGGGTATAATTTAAATGTTCAACTGTGAGAAAATGTAAATTCAAGAATTGTCCTTTTTCAAGTTAGTTCCAGAATTGAGTTCAGTTACTAAATCTCCCACTTTTCGTTTTTATTTTTGTTGTGCAACCACATCAGTCTGAATTCATTAAAAAGGTGGGGAAATATAGACAGATTGATCCGTCTTCTTATTAAAATTGAATTAGGTTTCTAAAAACAGTCAGTTAGTTTATTAAAAACATTCATTTTCATCTCTGAATGTTTAATAACGTTAAATTATCAGTATTTTATAACTACAAGTTTTCATTCATATTTTATTTTGAGGTTTTACAAACATATTATGTTAACGAAATGAAACTGCCTTTTTATAAGTAGTTCATTCACTAGTAATAATACAAATTGTTATAACCTAGATACGTTTAACAACCATATTCTACCTTTTAATTAGTGTATTATTATTTTGCTATTGAATGAACTGACTTGATAAGAATATTTAGTGAATTTTACTCATTTCCAGTTTATTATGACAGCTTTTCTGGTTTTTGTTGAATATAAATTGTTATTCTACTCGTTTATGGTCAATATTATCAAAGGTTTGAAGTGACAAGATAATATGTATTTATTTTTATTTTTGTTTTTATCTGCATGTATTATTCGCAAAGCTGAAATGTTTAGTTTTCAAGTTAAATGTCATTAAGATTACTTTTTGATGTGTATATAAAATACTTATAATTTTTTTAGAAACAGGTTTTCAGCAAATTTCTAAAATTATTAACTATAACAAAAGATAATTCTTAGATCTCTAAAGAATTAAGATTTATTTGGGTAAATTAAAATACAGATTTTGCATTTCTCCCTTTTGAACTGCATTTATATGTATTTAAAATTCTTCAGGATATTTTCTGAAATGTAATGAAAAAAATCAATTTCTGGAATTTGCGTACACAAAATATTATATTCAGTAAAGGAAATTGATTTCAAACTAAATATAGAACATGAATACTTCAGTTTTTGCTATTTCTTTTGGAATAGGAAATGATGACTATGGCAAAATAGATTTCATATACTATATTCTTGAACATACTTCACATTGAAGTTGTATTTGCTATTTGAACATGATTATTAAATAATAATGATGATGAATTTCACATCATAATGATGTGCTGTTAATTTAAGAATGCCATTCGAGTCAAAGATAATTGAAGAAAATTTGAAAGTTTCAATTTCAAGTGATGTGTTCATAGTAGGGTGTTTAATTGATTTTTTCCATTACTCACATTTTGGAAAAAATTGAAGTCAAGGGTAAATATAATAAATGGCATTTTAAACATTTTAATATACTTTCTGCTGTAATAAAATCAACAGATTATGTAAAGTTGATGGCTAAAAATCAATGATCCTAATAGTACTCTCCAGAAGATATTATTAGAATGAAATATTTCAGTTCTATTTGGGTAATTTTACTATATCATATAATGATGATAGATTATTATGTATAAGATACAAAGCTGTATTTACACTGGATATACACTAATAATCAAAATTAAATTCCCTGTCACTAGTATCTATTAAATATGTCGCCAAATTTGAGGGCATGCAGTTGTACTGGACATTTTATATTTTTTGAATCGTCATATCCTCTTAGTTTGTTGAGTAATTTTGAATATGGGTGCTAGTTCTCAATTTTCAATAAAATGCTGGATATTTGATTTAATTGTCTATATCTATGAAATTATTTATTTCATCAGTAATTTGTATATACAGTGTAAAGAAAAACCGATTATTTTATAAAATATTCGAAGTATGAATATTTATTTTCAAAAACATTATTATATGTCCAAATTTCAAAAATATCTTGATGCTCATTGTTTATAATTACCTATATTCCAAAAAGAATTTAGCAATGTATTAGCTGTAGCAATGTTCAAATAAGATCTTTCATTTAAAAGGAGAATTTTTTGCAAGATCCATGATATTTTTATTCAATTTCAAATCACGATATCGGCCAGATGGCTATCTGGTTATGCCTGCTTATGGTCATACTTTCCAGAGAATTGTTCATCACTTTGTCGCACAATTGCCCATTATTGCGACTTACGGCTGTAACATTATGTTTGGGTCCCTGCAGCATTGGCGTACAACTTATCTTTAACATGGCACCAACGAAAAAAAATTAAAGATGTTAAATCGCAGGATCTAGGCGGCAAATTTTAACCTCCAATTCGAGAGATTACACGACCTGCATTTCCAACTTAGATTGTCGTGTTAATTGCCAAGATCTTTGTGTTGAATATTGTACTGGCTGGCGTGTTATGACTAATTGCAGTGAACTTCTTCAAAACCCTTTCGGGCGTAGCAGTTATAATTTCGACCGATCTGGCTCCATATGTTGCGTTCTTTACAATATTAATGCATTTTGTTGGAGCATTTCGATTCATTTTCCTCGCGTGTTCTTTAGACTCGTCAAATTGCGACATCTACATACCGATGCTGGTGGGAAATTTGAAATGGATGATCTTATTTGAACACCTTTTATTATATTGTAAATTTATCTACTAGTTACATGTGATATATGGAAATGCAAATGAGTAAAATTCACTTTTTTACTTTCTTAATATTTTTCCATATTCTTGATAATTTATGACATGAAGAATAATACATGAATAATTAAATAACTGCTAAGCAGATTTTATTTTTATTGTGTAAATATTTGTTAGATATAAATAAATTGAAATAATATCTATTAAGTGTTTCAATACTTACCTTTCATATTAACGAGGAATGAAAGTTCCATTTGAACAAAGAAAATCTACTAGCTGTCCATTTTAATGAACAGTAAAATAGTATACAATACTTTCCACTCAATATGGTTGCAAAGGCAGACTGTGACCAACACAAAAGCATAAAATTAATATACCCAAGCACCATATTGATATTCAAAAATCTAAATACTGATTTCAGCATCTATTAATTGCCTAAATACATATTTAGAATACTAAACATCAATGGTTAATTCAATTATTTGATGCAGTAATTTCCATATTGACTTGTTTTTGTTTTTACATGGCACACTACAAATATTGAATCATGTTGGGAAAATGCTGATATACAGGTGTTTCAGTTTTTTCGTTCGGCAAACGATGAAACTTCTAAAAATAATAGGAGTCTTCCACATAAAATTTTTCTCTAAATCACTTCGTTTTCGAGATACAGGAGGGTGATGAACTTGAAAAAAAAAATTAGTTTTTGCGAATATCTCCGGAACCGTTTATTGTACAGAAAACAGATTTTGTAAGTAACTTCTACTCATAGTAAGCTATGTTTTGTGCAATAAAAATTTTTTTTTTACTCATAATTGGGGAAGATTTTGAAGGGGTAGTGGTTGTTTTTCTCCCCAACTTCTACGCCACTGGAAAAAGTACGGTTTTGAGATGCCCATTTGAACCCCCAATGTTTTCTACACAAAAAAGGTACTTGGTCATAAGCTCTAAAGTTGACCATTTTCGAGAAAAATCAACTTTTATGTTGAAAAACATGGTCAATTTTTTGGTTTTGTTACTTGTTCTAACGTTTGAATAAATTTTGTTTAATTAGTAAGAATTGACCATGTTTTTCAACATAAAAGTTGATTTTTCTCGAAAACGGTCAACTTTGGAGCTTATGACCAAGAGTACCTTTTTTGTATAGAAAACAATGGCGTCTCAAAACCGTACTTTTCCCAGTGGCGTAGAAGTTGGGGGCAAAAACACCCACTACAACTTCAAAATCTTCACCAATGAGTAAAAAAAAAATTTTTTATTGCACAAAACATAGATTACTATGAGTAGAAATTGCTCACAAAAGTTGTTTTCTGTACGATGAACGGTTCCAGAGATATTTGCAAAAAACTAATTTTTTTTTTCAATTTCAACTCCCGTATCTCGAAAACGAAGTGATTTAGGGAAAAATTTTATATGAAAGACCCCTATTATTTTTAGAAGTACTATCGTTTGCCGAAGTTATGGACGAAAAAACTGAAACACCCTGTATAGAACCAATAATGCTATTTTTATCACGTGATTGGTAATCATAGTAATGGAGAAAAATTATTTGTGTTTGGAAATTCAAAATAAGCCAAAGACATTGCACAGATGAAAATGATAATTGCATGAAAAAATATCTTTGAAATTTGAAACTTCCACAACTGAAAAATAATTTGACCTTTCATTAAATCAGTTTATGTTGAAATTTACAATCATAATCTTTAGTTCCATTGACATAGCTTTTAGTCATACCAGTTTTAATAACAATCAGGTATTCGCCTAAGTTGATTTATTATAACTAATGTTATATGATTTTACAATACTAGGTAGATATGCAATTAATTCACCTAAATTTCTAGGCAAGCTAGAAATAATTTGATGTTAAATGAACGCAAAATCTATCAATAAGTTAGTATCAATTGAAAAATCCTTAATTCAATATTGTACATACTGGTAAGAATTATTCTGTTGGAAGATCAAAGGAAGGAATGTTTAAATCTTATTTTTTATTGTTTTATTAACTCACTAAGCTATAAACTCATAAGGTATTGGTGCCAACTGCACTGGAGGTACTTGTCCACTGACAATGTGGTGTCCTCTTGGTTGAGCAGGCTGCCTCCTGAGAATTACGAGCACTTTCTTCTCCTTGGCTTCTTTCCTTAGTTTCTCGTTAGTCTTGACTCGTGTCAAAAAGTCTTGTCTGCACTTTGAATGGTTTACATGCTCAATGCGGATGTTAATTCTTTTAGGGATGATCTTGCCACGAACTCGTTTATTGACAATAACTCCTAACGCGTGAGCAGTTACATTGAAAACTCGACCAGTTCTTCCATGATAGGCTTTGTAGGGCATACCTTTCTGCACGGCACCGTTACCTTTGATGTCTACAATATCGCCTACCTTGTAGACTTTCATATAGGTAGAAAGTGGAATAACTCCATGTTTCCGGAATTTCCGGGAGAATAGATCTCTCGTTCCTCTACGATAACCCTTTGAATTTGTCATGCTTCACGTCTGTAAATAAAATGAAAAGGAACCGTCAATTTAAGGTTATGCACTTTATCACGTGGAATATATTATATCTTAAAACAAAATTGTACTACATTCATGACGTTACTTAGTCTTGAAATCCAACACAGTCTAAGTTTTTAATATTTGGTAAAATTAAACAACAACCTACCTTTACAAAGCGAAAGCACCAAGAGGAAACTCTAAAGAATGAGAAAGTGTAATGGCCGTTTTAGAATTTCCTGTAGCATAGATAAATCGAATAATTTATGACATGAAGAATAATACATGAATAATTAAATAACTGCTAAGCAGATTTTATTTTTATTGTGTAAATATTTGTTAGATATAAATAAATTGAAATAATATCTATTAAGTGTTTCAATACTTACCTTTCATATTAACGAGGAATGAAAGTTCCATTTGAACAAAGAAAATCTACTAGCTGTCCATTTTAATGAACAGTAAAATAGTATACAATACTTTCCACTCAATATGGTTGCAGAGGCAGACTGTGACCAACACAAAAGCATAAAATTAATATACCCAAGCACCATATTGATATTCAAAAATCTAAATACTGATTTCAGCATCTATTAATTGCCTAAATACATATTTAGAATACTAAACATCAATGGTTAATTCAATTATTTGATGCAGTAATTTCCATATTGACTTGTTTTTGTTTTTACATGGCACACTACAAATATTGAATCATGTTGGGAAAATGCTGATATACAGGTGTTTCAGTTTTTTCGTTCGGCAAACGATGAAACTTCTAAAAATAATAGGAGTCTTCCACATAAAATTTTTCTCTAAATCACTTCGTTTTCGAGATACAGGAGGGTGATGAACTTGAAAAAAAAAATTAGTTTTTGCGAATATCTCCGGAACCGTTTATTGTACAGAAAACAGATTTTGTAAGTAACTTCTACTCATAGTAAGCTATGTTTTGTGCAATAAAAATTTTTTTTTTACTCATAATTGGGGAAGATTTTGAAGGGGTAGTGGTTGTTTTTCTCCCCAACTTCTACGCCACTGGAAAAACTACGGTTTTGAGATGCCCATTTGAACCCCCAATGTTTTCTACACAAAAAAGGTACTTGGTCATAAGCTCTAAAGTTGACCATTTTCGAGAAAAATCAACTTTTATGTTGAAAAACATGGTCAATTTTTTGGTTTTGTTACTTGTTCTAACGTTTGAATAAATTTTGTTTAATTAGTAAGAATTGACCATGTTTTTCAACATAAAAGTTGATTTTTCTCGAAAACGGTCAACTTTGGAGCTTATGACCAAGAGTACCTTTTTTGTATAGAAAACAATGGCGTCTCAAAACCGTACTTTTCCCAGTGGCGTAGAAGTTGGGGGCAAAAACACCCACTACAACTTCAAAATCTTCACCAATGAGTAAAAAAAAAATTTTTTATTGCACAAAACATAGATTACTATGAGTAGAAATTGCTCACAAAAGTTGTTTTCTGTACGATGAACGGTTCCAGAGATATTTGCAAAAAACTAATTTTTTTTTTCAATTTCAACTCCCGTATCTCGAAAACGAAGTGATTTAGGGAAAAATTTTATATGAAAGACCCCTATTATTTTTAGAAGTACTATCGTTTGCCGAAGTTATGGACGAAAAAACTGAAACACCCTGTATAGAACCAATAATGCTATTTTTATCACGTGATTGGTAATCATAGTAATGGAGAAAAATTATTTGTGTTTGGAAATTCAAAATAAGCCAAAGACATTGCACAGATGAAAATGATAATTGCATGAAAAAATATCTTTGAAATTTGAAACTTCCACAACTGAAAAATAATTTGACCTTTCATTAAATCAGTTTATGTTGAAATTTACAATCATAATCTTTAGTTCCATTGACATAGCTTTTAGTCATACCAGTTTTAATAACAATCAGGTATTCGCCTAAGTTGATTTATTATAACTAATGTTATATGATTTTACAATACTAGGTAGATATGCAATTAATTCACCTAAATTTCTAGGCAAGCTAGAAATAATTTGATGTTAAATGAACGCAAAATCTATCAATAAGTTAGTATCAATTGAAAAATCCTTAATTCAATATTGTACATACTGGTAAGAATTATTCTGTTGGAAGATCAAAGGAAGGAATGTTTAAATCTTATTTTTTATTGTTTTATTAACTCACTAAGCTATAAACTCATAAGGTATTGGTGCCAACTGCACTGGAGGTACTTGTCCACTGACAATGTGGTGTCCTCTTGGTTGAGCAGGCTGCCTCCTGAGAATTACGAGCACTTTCTTCTCCTTGGCTTCTTTCCTTAGTTTCTCGTTAGTCTTGACTCGTGTCAAAAAGTCTTGTCTGCACTTTGAATGGTTTACATGCTCAATGCGGATGTTAATTCTTTTAGGGATGATCTTGCCACGAACTCGTTTATTGACAATAACTCCTAACGCGTGAGCAGTTACATTGAAAACTCGACCAGTTCTTCCATGATAGGCTTTGTAGGGCATACCTTTCTGCACGGCACCGTTACCTTTGATGTCTACAATATCGCCTACCTTGTAGACTTTCATATAGGTAGAAAGTGGAATAACTCCATGTTTCCGGAATTTCCGGGAGAATAGATCTCTCGTTCCTCTACGATAACCCTTTGAATTTGTCATGCTTCACGTCTGTAAATAAAATGAAAAGGAACCGTCAATTTAAGGTTATGCACTTTATCACGTGGAATATATTATATCTTAAAACAAAATTGTACTACATTCATGACGTTACTTAGTCTTGAAATCCAACACAGTCTAAGTTTTTAATATTTGGTAAAATTAAACAACAACCTACCTTTACAAAGCGAAAGCACCAAGAGGAAACTCTAAAGAATGAGAAAGTGTAATGGCCGTTTTAGAATTTCCTGTAGCATAGATAAATCGAATAAGCCTCTATGGGCATAGAATAATACATTCTGTGGTCGTTAAGTTACCTTGCTGTGAGGTAAAGATTATTATTAGGCCGGGTTCACAGAAGTCCGTTCTGTCTCCATCAGAGACCATGGAAATAATAAAACAACTATACGGAAGTAGTCGCCATTCGTCAGTCAGCGATACGTAATACAGCAGCTGAAGTTGAAATAATCAAACTTAGCCACTAGTTCAACAGGACAAGTATGTTACTCTTTGCTAATTCTTTAATCAAACTATGGTGGTGCCTTTAAGCACACATTTATAGTTATTGATATAAGCGCGTAGCGGCGAGCATATAAGCTGTTGATACACCGAATTCAATGTTCAACCTGCATCGACTGTTCTGGCCGATGTGGTTTAAACCCCGGTCATGCATTAAGCTTCCCGATTTTGAATCTCCAAGCAGCAACGTCAGTTTTTTAATTTTTTATTCATTTTTCGTAATACTAAATTAGCAAGTTATTTGAAATGTGATTGATTGATTGATGTTCCTTCTTTGTATGTATTTGATTTTCCTTGCCACATGCAATATAAAAGTGTATGTACAGTCGGAGGGGGTACCTATATTGCTTAATATCGTCTTGTCAAAAGAGAGGTGGTCAGAAATAGTCCATATCCATACCTCCTATTGATCAAAGAGAGTGTCACTGGTGACCGAACGGGATACTGAGAAACAGGCTTTATACGCTATGAAATATGGAATATTTTTAATATCTCATCAATTAATAAACTATAATTTATATTATTATCAATTAATTGTTCTATGATTGTACATATATCTCTAAATAATCTACATAACAAGTTGAAACTTAGACTATATAATAAATACTCATACTCTAAGAGTTGAAAGATAAATCTTCTATGGTCACTTTGCTTGCGCGATTATAACCTAAAAGGTTTAGCTAAATTTTGTTTATTAAAGTTTTAAAAGGATTTTAAAAAGGAACGTAAATAAGGATACTCATAACAGACGTTTTATATTATAGAAAATGTCGAAAATGCGAGAAACTATCGTAACAAACTGCGAAAAAAGCTTTTTGTTGAAATGTTTGGCTGAACACACTGTAAATATTGTGAGTTATTTAATTTTATTTACTAGAAGACTAACCTGTTTTAGCGACTGGATGGAAGATCGTTTGATGAATTTAGGAATTTTGAAATAGAGTTTGGTAAAGATTATGGATGCTGTTATGTGTCTTTGGGTAAAACGAAGTAAGTTACATTATATGAACATAATGATAAATCATTTATGAAACAAGGGTTTTAGCACAAGTTTCATGTGAGATGCAACAACCTAAATCATCAAGACCTAGTGAAGGTATTTTGAATATAAATATTGAGTTGAATACAATTGCAGCACCTCATTTTGAACCTGGCAGACAGAGTGATCTGTCGGTGCAATTAAATAGGCTCCTCGAAAAATGTTTGAAAGATTCAAAAGCTGTTGATTTAGAATCCTTATGTATAAAAATGAATGAAAAGGTATATATCTAATATCACTATGGAAGTATCAAAGGATTAGTTGTGATTTTACAGGTATGGGCTCTTAGGGTCGATGTGAATGTTTTGAATCACGAGGGAAATATTTTAGACTGTGCTTCAGTGGCAGCCTTAGGTGCTCTCACACATTTCAGAAGACCTGATGTCACAAGTGATGGTGAAGAATTTATTATACATACATATGAACAAAGAGATCCTATTCCTATAGTAGTTCATCATTACCCTGTTTGCATAACTTATGGAATATTTAATGGAGGGTGAGTAGTATTCAAAATATGATAAATCATATGTCCAATAAAGAAGTACTTATGAGTTTTATTTATAACAGGAGGCTTTGTTGTTCAATTGTTTTCAGAGTTTCTAGTTCATTTATTGCCTTTTTTGGTCAGTTTAATATTTCAGGCAATAAGCCAGGAAAGAGGCCATAGGAGCATTCTTATAAAAACAATCCAAAAGTTTAGAAAATTAATGAATTGAGAGCCGAAAATGACCCCCCGTATGTTTTTTGGGTAGCTGATCACGATTCCGCAGTTGGTTTTCTCGGAAAACCCCCCAGATGGGAAATTTGGAAAATTGATATATATATAATTTATAATTTTGTTGCAAAAATGACCTCTAGTAGGTTTTTTGGGTCGCTGATCACGATACCGCTGTTATTTTTCCCAAAAAAGTCTCTCCAGATGGAGAATTCGAGAAATTTGAGATTTTCCTGAGACAATTATGAATAATAAAGTATAATTTTGTTGCAAAAATGACCTCTACTAGGTTTTTAGGGTCGCTGATCACGATTCCGCTGTTATTTTTCCCAAAACCTCTCCAGATGGAAAATTTGAGAAATTTGACATTTTCCTGAGACGGTTATGAATAGTAAAGTATAATTTTGTTGCAAAAATGACCTCTAGTAGGTTTTTTGGGTCGCTGATCACGATTCCGCTGTTAGTTTTCTCAAAAAACTCTCCAGGTGGAAAATTCAGGAAATTTGAGATTTTCCTGAGACGGTTATGAATAATAAAGTATAATTTTGTTGCAAAAATGACCTCTAGTAGGTTTTTTGGGTCGCTGATCACGATTCCGCTGTTATTTTTCCCAAAAACCTCTCCAGATGGAAAATTCGGGAAATTTGAGATTTTCCTGAGACGGTTATGAATAATAAAGTATAATTTTGTTGCAAAAATGACCTCTAGTAGATTTTTTGGGTCGCTGATCACGATTCCGCTGTTATTTTTCCCTAAAAACTCTCCAGATGGAAAATTCGGGAAATTTGAGATTTTCCTGAGGCGGTTATGAATAATAAAGTATAATTTGTTGCAAAAATGACTCAAGAGGTAATTGAGTGTGTGTTGATAATAATCCTTTTTTATTTTAGAGAATATGTTTTAGCAGATCCTACTTTATTAGAAGAGGGAGTTGCAGATGCATTTTTATCTGTTGCCTTGAATGCATATAGAGAATTATGTGGTTTGCATTTGGGAGGCAAGGCTGAATTGGCTACTAGTGTTATATTACAGACAACTAGTAAAGCTGGTTCGAGAGCTGCTGATATTGTTAATCAGATTAAAAAAGCTGTTGAAAAAGATAACATTTCAAGGTAAAAGTTTTTTATTGCATTAAGAGAAATATTTTCAGGACTTCTAACTGTTGACCCTAGGACCCTAATTATAAAATGTAATGGAACTTTCATGTTCTAAAACCTTGAATTCTCATAATTTCTAGGCAAAATTTGTTATTGAGGTTTTTTTTCATTTAAATGATAATAGGTATCACATTTTCCTTCATCTCATAAATCAATGTCTGCTTCTGGAATGACTATGACATCAATATCCTGTTGCAGGCAAGAAAAGCAAATCCTTGGATTCCATAATACTATCAATCGAACCAGAGAAGTCTGTGTTGAAAGTTTAACAACGTGTTTAGATCAATGGAACACTGCTACATATAAAAAGAGAATGAAACAAAATAATCAATCAAAACCCATTGAAATAATGGAAGGCAATGTTGTTCAAAGCTTAGGTAAAGGTTCTGCAGCTTTAACACCTAAACAATATGGGGATGTTGACAAAGTTTGGGATGCAGATAGTGAAGAGGATGATCAAGTTGAAATTATTGAAGTGCCTGAGAAGAAAAGTAAGTTTTTGCACACATCTAAGTTTCACACATATTTAACTGAAATTAAATTTAGATTTATTTTTAACAATTTGCATTTTTTCAGTTGATACTGTGTTCCTGCCTGATTCAGACAGTGAAGAAGAAGCAGTAGTAGTTTTGAATGCAGACAAAAAGACAAACAAGAAAAAAAAGTCCTAGGTGTACGCTGCTATTTATACATGTATTTTTTTGATGTATTGTAATTTACAAAATTATTTTAAATATAAATATGTATAAGATTAGTCTTTTCATGGACAATAAAAACACAATGCACAAAACACTGATTACAATATAAGGAAGTAATTAAACTAAGTCGTGTCATTATTTACACCATTTTTTTGATCAAGTTTATTACTATTAGTCTTAACGGTATAAATAAAAAATGTGAGGACCTCTTTTTCTTTGACTGGTATAGATTTGAAATGTTTCATTAGAGCCTGAAATAGAAAAGATTCCAGAAAGTTATTCAACAAATTCACTCAAGAATTTCCAATTAAATTTAAAATACTTTTTTTTCTTTAAAATCATTACACTTATGATAGAAAAGATTCCAGAAATTTATTCAACAAATTCACTCAAGAATTTCCAATTAAATTGAAAATATTTTTTTTCTTTAAAATGATTACACTTATGATAGAAAAGATTCCAGAAAGTTATTCAACAAATTCACTCAAGAATTTCCAATTAAATTTAAAATAATTTTTTTTCTTTAAAACCATTACACTAATGATAGAAAAGATTCCAGAAAGTTATTCAACAAATTCATTCAAGAATTTACAATTATGTAAATTTATAATACTTTTTTTTATTTAAAATCATTAAACTAATGATAGAAAATATTTCAGAAAGTTATTCAACAAATTCACTCAAGAATTTACAATTATGTAAATTTAAAATACTTTTTTTTCTTTAAAATCATTACACTAATGATAGATAGATTCCAGAAAGTTATTCAACAAATTCACTCAAGAATTTACAATTATGTAAATTTAAAATACTTGTTTTTTAAATCATTACACTTATGATAGAAAATATTCCAGAAAGTTATACAACAAATTCACTCAAGAATTTCCAATTAAATTTAAAATACTTTTTTTCTTTAAAATCATTACACTTATGTACTTTCCATGGAAAAAATGCGAACAAATGGCTATTAAAAGTTCAATTTTCACTAGTTTAATAAATAAATGTTACTATAGTTTCAACAACACTAGCTTCTTCAAAGATATTACAAAGTACAAACTTACTATGAAAGAGCTACCTAACATATAACTAATAATAATCTGAGGATAGATGGTTATTGAAATTTTACCTAATTGGGTTTGACCTATTGAGGGATGAAACGATAAACTGGTGGCAAACAGAAAAACCTATTTATATAAATTTAACAAGGGAGAATTATTATGTATTTGTTGATCATTCAATAGGATATCATACTTCTTATATTTATTAATTTCTAGGGATTCCATCAAATTTGATTTATTACTTTTATTCTGAATGTGTAAAATCTTGAATTTATTATTAAAGTTATGTAATTAATTGTTCCGCAAAACTTTGAAGCCAATTTATTATTAATGAAATGAAGCCTATGTTCTTCGAAGGTCCTCCTATGTATATCATAGGGCAAGACCCACATGCCAGCTTGTAAACCCCACATTTGTCTTCAATCGAACTTTTAAGTAAAAATGGATTTTCATAAGGCAATAGCTGATTCTATTCAAAATATGTGACAAACTTATCAGCTTGACAACTATTTTGAACAATAAATTAAGTTATGTTAAAGAAATTATTCAATGATAAGCATAAAAAGCATCTTCAGCATCTATGGGTATATTTTAATTAATAGGATTTATTTAGAGGAATGTATTATAAGTATTACCTATTATACAGAACACCGGGTTCATAGTTTTTTTAAATAAATTAAAAGTGAGTAGACATTAAATTCATTTATATGTAGGTACTTACAAACTTTCATAATATAGTGGGCATTTATATTTAAAGAACAGGAAATAAGCGAGTAATGATAATTAAGTAATTTATTTGTTAGATTAAAAATGTTTTTTTCTTAGCAGCTTCAATTTCCTTCATTATAGAAGAACCTAATTGATGAATTGAATAGATACTGTTCAGTATGTTTTAACCTACTTCTTTTTCAATTCATTTTTATTGGAAGAATTTGATTTTTTTACTACATTAGGTACCTAGCTTCAATAAAAAAGTTCTACCCATAAACAAATAACTATTACTTAATAATGATAAATGTTTCGAGTCTATAACTGTCTACAAACATAAATGTTCCAAGATAAATGCAACATGGTTCACATATATCTAAAGTATGATTTTCTATTTGAATACATATCTAAATTAAATTTAGAAATTACTTACATCTGCTAATTGAGCCTTATTCATACCAGGTCTGGTAGGTATCTTATAATGCCTTTTGTACCTTCTTAAAGTATTCACTTGTAATTGAAATAAGTCTACCTCTGGCACATCTGTATCAGTTTCGTTACTATCTTCTTCGGAATCTTTTCTTCTCCTTTTCGACCTTGCACACTGGATGATCATCTTATGGAAGTCACAAATATAAATGTGCCGAGCCTATGAAACAATTATTCATTGTAAGTTGCATAATACCCTGAAAATTAGTATACACTTACAGTGTTATCAATTCCTAAATTGAGCCTCCTCTGAGTAACCGTTTTTTGTATTCTTTTACTATACGATGCGTTACTTGCTACCTTATTACAACGATCACCGTTGTCAATTAAACAACAAATTTGATCAGTAGGACCTCTTGAATCTTCTTCCCCAGTACTAAAACCGTTCATTATCTTAATGATTTCATGTAGACTACGTGACTAACTAGCAGATATCAATTTGTACTGATTTCATCTGTTTACGTTTATTTCACAATAATGAAATCGAATCAAAACAAAAAACCGGTTGTCGAATGAGTTGTGTTGTGCTTATTTTTTGCGTGCGTAGTAGAGCGCATGTACCTACTACTTACCTACTCCTACTACCTATACTTGACAGAATTTATACTATTCTATCATTATTAATAAAGGTATTGTTCGATGACTAAAAGTTAAGCGTGAAGCACATAAAATATTAGAAATGGAGAATAGAGGTACCATAATCTGTGAGAGATGTATTCCAATTTTGAATATTCATGTCTCCTCGATTCCCGATCTATCAATAAAAAGTAAATGTGAGAAACGTTACTAACATAAATCATAAGCTAGCTAGTTAGTTACTCAAGTAAGAAAGTAAGCGATGGTGGTAGTACGAATTGATTTTTTTAGAGTTTTTCATTTACCTCAACACCAATGCATTTCGTTTCTGTAAATTAATATATCAAATTGGATGTTGTTTTGATCCTAGATCAAGGTGATGACTTCGACTACTTGTAGTATAATCAAAGGTAGGTTGATGTCTAAAAGTTGTGAACCAGCATTTACCTAAAATGTGTGAAGAGTTGCCTAGACTGCTCAAACGACGTAGTAGAGCATATTTTATGTAACTAACTACATGATTACGAATATTAATCTTACTAGTATTATTTTTATTACTCCCATTTGAACGTAAACATTCGGTTGAATAGGAAGTGTTACTATTTTGTTAATCATGGCACACTCGCAAGTACGTCAAAATTTTCATAAAGATTGTGAAGATGCAATAAACAAACAAATTAACGTAGAACTACATGCAAGTTACACTTATTTATCATTGGTAAGTAATTATAGTACTCTATTTAAGCTTTAAAAATAAACCTGAAAAACAGATCAATAATAATTGTCGAGTGTGCTGCTGAAATAAGAAATATCAAAATTAAATATTATATCATCATCAATGTCATACTGTTTCGTTTCAGTGAATTGATTATTATTCGATCGCGTAATAAATTTATTGATCCCACAATGCCACTCAATTAAGGGTCTAGTAACTTATATGCATACTGTATAAGCTCGCAATATAAAACTTTATGTACGATAATAAATAATCTAGAACATCGATGATGTCACGCATAAAACGAACAAATGTTTTAGTAAAATTAGTACGCCTTATTCGAATTACAGTCATTATTCCGCAAATTGTTAAATAACTTCTACAATTTACGGAAATAGATGAAAGAAACGGAGCATTTAATTTTATAACTTATTAGAACAAGTCAACAAAAGTGAAAATAGTTTTAAACATGATTATTGGATTTTGTGCCTTAATTCATTTACCTATCTATGTTTAACTCAAATTAAAACAAGTAAATTTAAGGTATCTTACTTTTAAATACATTTTCGCACATAATCGAAATCCACCGTAACCACTTTAACAACAAAATACGTCAGATTGATTCAATCTTCACGAGTGGTTCAGGGTTCAAGCCGTTCCGTTACTTTTTAGTATTTCGGATCGCATTGCCATTGGTTTAACTTTTTCATGACATTACCAAACGTCTCATCAATTAATGCGACTAACTTGCATATATTCCGTAAAAGGATGTTATTTGAAACACACAACTGTCACTTATTGAAGAAATAATTTACCAAGAGACCAAATAGTCTTTAGGCTCACCTCAACCTAAAGTTTTTGTGTAAAAATGGCTTCCGTTTTTACTGAATTTTTTATCATTGAAAATCTTGTTTTGATGATCTGTTGTTTTCCTTGGATTAATAATCAGTAAGATATGTACATAATATAAAGATTAAGATGTCCCTCAAAATTTACTTCAGGAAATCTGTTATTAGCATATTTTATAAATATTCTCTAAAATGAACAAACATAAACAAATATTTTCAAATTTTGATATTGAATGACATAATTGTTTACTTTCAATCTACCTACATTTTATTGCTTATGTTTCAATCGAGGTCGTGTGGTGAAAATGATGTAATTATTAGTTGGGTATTTAAAATTAAACATATTGATTATAAACAAAATAAACATGCGTGTGCTAATGGTATTTATTTGATTACCTGAACTTGATGATGTAATATTTTCTGGTGTGGATAATTTGCGGGCTATGAAATAATCCTGAGCTGGAAATTATATAACTAGACTGTGTCGTCCCCGATGAGGTCGTCGTGTCACCATATACAAAATTCTAATCTACCCCCATTTAGGGGTGATTTGTACTTGTGATTTTGCGAAAAACTTTGCTGCCGAGGGTACGAGGGTATCCAGGGAAAATATTTCATTAAAACACTGAAATATGATTGTTCAAAACATACTTTTTGTGCCAGCATAGAAAAAATGTTTTTCTGCGCTCTCCGTAGGGTAGTTTATACTTATGATTTCTCAAAGACTTTGCTGAACAGAAGTATCCAGGAAAAATATTTCATTGAAACATTGGAATATGATTGTTCAAAACATATTTTTTGTACCACCATAGAAAAAATTTCCTCACTGGATACCTACGGTCAGCAAAGTTTTTGAAAAATCACAAGTACAAACTGTGGATAGAAAAAATTGACGAATCGCTCTCATTAGGGTAGTTCACACTTGTGATTTTTCAAAAACTTACCGGAGGTATCCAGTGAAGAGATTTCATTGGCACACTGCAATATGATTGTTTGAAACATATTTTTTGCACCACCATATAAAAAATGGGATTCGGCTCTCTGTTCAGGTTGGCTCATACTTATGATTTTTTTAAACTTTGCTGACCGGAGGTTTCCAGTGAAGTTATTTCGTTGAAACACTTATTATTGTTCAAAACACATTTTTTGTACCATCATAGAAAAAATTTGATTCAGCGCTCTTCCTAGGGTAGTTATACTTGTGATTTTTCAAAATCTTTGTTAACCGGAGGTACCAGTGAAGATATATTTCATTGAAACTGGAATATTGATTTTTCAAAACATATTTTTTATGCCACCATAGAAAAAAATTGGTTCCACACTCTTCTTAAGGTAGTTTTACTTCTGATATTTCAAAAACTTTGCAGACTATTTTTTACCACTCATGCGTGCAAATTTCGCATGAGAGCGTTAATAAAGTTTATATTCCAAGTAGATAATTATTTAAAAACTTTATTCTTAGATTTGCAGAAGCTTTTCTTATTTTGATATAAAAATTACCAAGTTTTAATTAATACTTTATATTTCATTTAAATTTTTGAAAAATAATTACTTAAAATTCACATCTCATCACATATTCTTATAAATTTTCGAAGTATACTACATTCTCATTGGACGTTCTTAAATATTTGTTATAAGAGATAAATTAAATACAAAATGAGCTTATTCTAAGCATATTCCTCAGTTTCAATATTAGAGATTTCAAATTTACTGGAATTCTTATGAGGATGACCGGGATTTGGGGGGGGGTCTGACGACGTCACGTGATGAAATTCATTCAGAAGCCTAGGAAATGTACGAGAGGAAGTTGTAGAAAAATATGGTCCATGATTCCGGAAGTCTGAAACGGTACCAAATAATTGTGTCTGCAAATACGAAGTAGTGCCGCAGGAGCAGACTCTTCGGAATATACACGACCATTGAGGACATTTTGCGACTGGAACCAGGAGAATCCTTTGCTTTCGTAAGAGAGCTAAAACTCATCGGTATGCGTTGCGTAGTTCTTTAAGGATGCAGTATACTGGACACCCCTGACTAAACTAGTCTAATCTAAATGCACCCTATTGTACAAAAATAATCAGCATTCTTCTTACGAATGCTTGAAGCATTTCGGGAAAAACTACCTTTTGGCGCTGGAATGCTTGTAGTGTGGAATATAATTTGTGTTATATATACATCCCAGTATATCCCGTATTGTGATGTCAGTTTATATGGTAGATTCCTGCTAATGTTTCCCAAAACAATTTTCTCCGTTGGTTTTTGCTTCTAATTCACTAGCTAAAACAGAAGCGGTATCTAGACTTTTTGACTAATACACTCAATTCATGTGAACTGTGTAAACAAGTCATTGTATGCAACTCAACATACTTGATCAACTCCTAGAGTCGTGTCTGATATTACTATCTACAGAAATGATAAAATATTTCATATATTTCAAATATTATATTTATAAATTTCAGGCGTACTATTTCGATAGAGATGACGTAGCATTGCCGGGTTTTTACAACTATTTCAAAACTTGTTCCCAAGAAGAAACTGAACATGCCAATAAATTGATGGATTACATGAATAAACGCGGTGGACATGTCATATTAGCAGATATATCGGCTCCAAGTAAACAAGATTGGGGAACTGCACATGAAGCAATGAATGCAGCTCTAGATTTGGAAAAACAAGTGAATGAAGTGAGTAACCAATTTTTGATAATAATTACATTTTTATTCAACTATTCCCAAAAAAACTTGTCTGTGGTCCATTAATCTATATTAACATAGAATAATAGACGTTGTTTGTAATCTTGTTCTATGTTGATATGTTGACAGTCGGTTCTAGAATTTAGACTTTTGTTCAGAATTCGGATATTATTTCCACACTTCTGCGCTGCAGCTGCATTATATTATTTTGGAAAGATGGATTTTTGGGATGAATATGAACACCTGGAACTAAATCTAGAATATACACCAGAGTCTGTAAAACTCAACGTTGAAGAACATACCAACTATGAGTATATAGGTTGTTATTGTATTTCTGGATGTGCAATTTCAGATACTTGCACTTGCATGAATAGAACTGGATCCTCTTACACTTACGAAGATGTGAACAACTTAGAATCATATGTTATCTGTGAGGTTGATTCTAATAAACCAGTATATGAATGCAATACGAATTGTAACTGCCGTAACCAGGCCTGTGGTAATAGGCTAGTGCAGTATGGACCTAGAAAAAATTTAAAGATAATAACATGTGAACAAATTGAAGCAGAATCAACTAGGACGAAAGGATTAGGTTTGGTTACTCTGAAAGATATACAGGCAGGCAATTTTATTTGTGAATATGCTGGTTTAATTATCGATGAAAGTGAAGCAAGAAGATTATCTAAGGAATATAAGCAAAGAAACCAGTTAATGAACTATATATTTTGTATAAATGAGACGTTTGGTGATATGAGTTATAAAACTCTCATCGACCCAACGGAATGTGGAAATATTGGAAGATATATTAATCATAGTTGTAGATCAAATTGTAAACTCATCCCTGTGAGGATAAATGATTCTACTCCTAGATTATGTATTTTTGCAAATAGACATATAGAAAAAAATGAAGAGTTAAGTTTTGATTATGGCAAATGTGTCTTGGATTGTCTTGGTGAAGATATTCCGAAAGATAGGACACCTTGTCTTTGCATGGAATCAAATTGTCAAAAATATCTGCCTTATGATCTTCATTGTTTTTGAATCAATTCAGGTATGCAATTTGAGAAACATGATATTGACGAGAGATATGTCATTACTTCAATACTGCAATTTTACAACGGTATTTCTTAGTAATGTTGGGTTCTGAAAGATTGTATCAGTTCCAGTCTTCTGTTTATACTACTATATATAAAAATTCTCCAGAAATAGGTCTTATTTTATATTTTCGTCTTTCGTAAGTTTCGGTCTCACGACCATCATCAGAAGACTTATTATGTCAAAAAGTTTTTTTTTTAAATTATTTATAGCACAAAGCGTCCATATCGCACCAATTTCAATCAAAAATGCCCACGTCGCCGAAACGAACCGAACCACGAATAATCAAAATTGTACCACATCAATATTTCAATTATAAAATATAACAAGAATCCACTATTCAGTAATATGTATTCTTATAATATACAAGCGCATGTTGGTATAGTGTCTCAACGACTGGAGATCTAAACTATTGCGTTAAGTATCGACTCTCGAACCAGATATTACAATTTATGAGGTACTTGAAAAAGGTTGCATACCTACATTGGAGTATTACTTTTAAACATTCTTCCTAAAATATACTTTTAACATTATAAAGACGCATGTAGGAATTTGCAAGAGTTTTAATTAATTAAGTTAGTATAAATCTGACTTAATGTCTGAATGTCAGTCCTATGATTTACAGATTTGGAGTCACGTTTTATGTGAATCATCTCTAGATCTTTTATATGTAATTGGTTTCCTTAGTTAAAATATTAACATTTTTGTAATCAAATTGATGGTAATCAAAGCAGTGTTTAGCAAGGGCGGTGGAATTTTCTAAGTTTTTATTTCTTGTGCTATACTTATGGCCATACATTCTTTTTTGTAAATATTGTTCAGAGATTCCAGTATATGTCCCATCGCAATTTAAACAATTTAATTTGTATACTGTGTGGGTTTGTGATATGGACGCTTTGTGCTATGATTAGTTTCGAAAAAAAACTTTTTGACATAATAAGTCATCTGATGATGGTCGTGAGACCGAAACGTACGTAAAGACGAAAATATAAAATAATGTGTTAATGTGACCTATTTCCCGAGAATTTTTATATATAATTCTAACTCGGTCAAGAATCTTTATTATAATTTACCTACAACAGTACATTTTCATTTTGTTAAAAATAACATTTCAGGATTTGCTGCACTTGCACAGTGTAGCGTCAGGACATATGGATGTTAATATGTGTGACTATTTGGAAACACATTTCCTCCAAGAGCAAGTAGATGCTATCAAGGAAATAGCTGATCATGTCACCAATTTGAAACGTGTAGGGGAAGGATTGGGTGTATTCATGTTTGACCAGAAATTGACACAGTAATTCTAGTCAATAGTTACATTGTTATATTTATTATTACCGTCTTCTCTTATATGACCTCCCCAGTATTATTCCATACATACCTTGATTTCAAGTTGAATCTGGAAATTAATTGGAACTTCAGTTCCAGGTCTGCTTTTTTTGAAAATATTGTATTAATTAATGTAAGTTTTGTGTGTGATAATTATTTCTGGTGAAAAGCATAAATTCAACATTTTGTTTTCTTAATATTTATATTTATAATTAAGAATAGAATGTTATTCTGAATGATTATATTGAAAATGTATTCAATCCAGACTTGGTTGTAAACATTTTTGAGACTTCTGTTTTGCCTACATTCGGAATTGACTTCAAGATTGTATGCAATTGCTTTTGAGGGTATATTTTGTGTATCAAATCTCTTCATTTCCTAATTGCATTTACTATTGATGACCAAAGTAGACTTCAAGATTGTATGCAATTGCTTTTGAGGGTGTATTTTGTTTATCAAATCTCTTCATTTCCTAATTGCATTTACTATTGATAAGACCAAAGTAGACTTCCAGATTCTATGCAATTGCTTTTGAGGGTGTAATCTCTTCACATCCTTATTGCATTTACTATTGATAAGACCAAAGTAACACTATCTTTTGTTTTCAAATTTTAATGATGTAAGTGTTCAAAAACAATCAATTTACCATACACAAGACCAATGTATTCCCTACCATTCACTTTAACATTTTTCTGATGTCTAAAAATGATCAATTTACCATTGACACAATAATACCTTTATTAAAGAAATAGGGCAATATTGGTTTTTAAAATGAAATATGAAATCTGCTCATAATTTTCTAAATATAGAGTTATCAGGCATTTGCTAATCTATTGAAGTGTCCTGGGTTTTAGTAATGTGTCTATTTCAGGGTATCACCATTTGCATGCTAAACAACATGTGAAGAAGTCAAAATTCAAACATACAAATCCTATTTAATTTATTTTCAAACATGAATGTCATCTCTTCCTTTGCATTTGTCAATGTAAAAATTTAATATTCTATATTAATTATCAGTTTGTTACTAATATTCCCATATTCGTCTAGTTAAGCCTAGTGTCGCCTCTATGCGGTTTTACATTCAACTACGACGTTCGCCGCTTGTATTATATTTTGTCTATACTTATAATCGTATACGTAAACTTTCGTCCAAATAAAATATTCTTATTTAAAAAAAATGACTTTTTTGGGCCTTTTTGTGGATTGTTACGTGCAGCTCATGGGGTGGACCGGACAAATTGCTGGTTTGCAAACACATGGCAGCAATTTCTAAAAAATCGTCACTATTTTTTGTCACTCCAATATAAACTAAATGTCTAAAACGTCTAAAACTTGTCGAGCTTCAACATATTGGCGCAAACCATCACCAAAATGCGAATAAAAATCAACAAAATTAAAAATCAGGTCAGATAATTGTCCAGTAGTAGAAGTCATATTTAACAATTATATTTACAATTAATTATAAACACAATTAAAAGCAAAAAACAAAATAATACACAATGAACACGATAGGCTAAAACTGAAAATTCAAAAAAGAATGAATACGTTAGTGCGTCACTTTGAATCGTGAACGAGTTAATTAGCGGCGGCACCGCATAGATGGCTGTACTAGTCGCTTAACATCCAGAATATCTTAATTAATTTTTCATGGTTATAACATGGCCTACTAGTGTTATAGATAAGGCTATGGTTATATTTATACAATATAGTGGATGATTGGAATGATTGGCTAGGTTGTGTTTTGAAAGGAAGAAGTCTAATTTACCTGGCCATATGGCATATGAATATATTAGTTTCGTGAAATTTTGCTTTAAGTGTTGTACTAATGTTTTAATTCAAATATATAAATTTCATGCTTAACATAACCCTAAAAATGTCTTGTCTTTGAGTTACGTGATGGCTTTTTATTGTAGGTTAGGAAACTATAGGGCTGTGTATTCGAAAAATGACAAAATATTAATTATAATCAATTATGCAAAAAGTCGATTAAATTTATATTATTGAAGTATTTGTTAAATTATTTCACCTAACATGTACCTAGCACTTAGCTCATATAATCCAACTGTGGAAAATTTAGACAGGAATTCAAAAAAAATCTACATGTTCTGAGGATGGAGGACTTTATTCATTCTGCAGTATGGATAATTCAGAAGATTTGTTCTACTTTTCAAAGAACATAATATAATGGCTTTTGATGTTTTTTATAATTCAATTAACTAATTAAAACTACTGCTTAATGTTGGTATTGATATATGAAAATACTCTATACAATATTAATTATATGTAGTATCATCTTCATCTGGAAGAGATCTCTCAAACATTGGGTTCTTCTTCTCTACATAGTTTTCAAACAGTAGTTTATCAAATAAAAATTCACCATTTGGATCTTTCACCATTTTTCTGGCTCTGGTTAGAAGTCTGGCCAATTTAGCAATTGAGTAGTTCTACAAATTTTCAATGATCGTATATGATAGTTAATTAGTCACTATAAAGGACATCCAAGAACACGGGCATGCTCTGAAGAATAGCATCAAGCACATTCAGAATACAATACATACAGAGCATTCTACTGCTTCTGAAAGTACAATGGCGTACTAGTGGAGAAAAACTAAGTGTTTTCCTTAAGATCGTTTTACAGTTCGCAATTCTTGTTGCAATACACTGACCTTGCACGAGCTGGCCTGCAACTTTTTATGGTAAAACCTTTAACACTGGGCAATTTTTACTTGCAATTGCATACTTCAGTTCTCTACCAACCTTAAAAACTCAAGCCTGCTCTTAAGATGCCACCTGTAATGGTTGGCGAAACGTCGGCATCAAGTAGAGATTTTGTGACGCGGAATCCATCCGGAAGCCAAGATTTTTCAAGATTAGCTATCCGCGGAAGTCTACTATTCAACTTAAAAAATATGCTAAAATAATAAAAAGTTGAGAATTATTAATTTGTTCGTTGTATGTTTTAAATTTATTTCGTTTTATGTAAAAATGAATAAGAAACAAACAAAAGAAAAACGTTGCTGCTATAATTACTATAATTACTGCTGCCACTGCTCTCTTGGCGAAAGACTGGAGAAAGAAGACAACGAAGGTGGTGGGTAAGGCCTTGGTTAAACCAAAATAGAGAAAATATTGGTTCAACTGAAGAGCTCATTGCTTCAGATATAGATAAAGTTCTCAAATTTTCTAAAGGTGGATACAAACACATTTGAAAAACTTGTCAAAAATTGCTCATTAACAATAAGATATCTGACTGCAGAATGGTTAGATATTGCTAGGAAATTTGAAACAATGTGGAATGCTTTTTCTGGTTTTAAACTACAGTACAACAAAATTTACATTTTACAAATCGAAACCAAAAGAATGAACGAAACACGAATATTCAATAAATCAATAGGTATAAATATTTCTTGTTCTTGTGGGAACTTTTGTTCAGTTGGTAACTAAAAAGTCCCCAAAATTACACGCAAATCGCAATTAATATCGAACTGAACCGATTCAGTGCAATATTTTGAAACGGCAAGAGACTTGCACGCAATTTTGTACTGCGCATGCTTTTGATCAAGAGTATTGCGTATTGCAACATAAATTGCGAACTGTAAAACGGTCTTTTACAGGTATCTGACTAAGGTATAATTTTTGAAATGTGTACTGGATAAAAATAATTGTACAATTCGATAATGTGGTTCAATAATAAACAATTGAAATTATGGCCGATGGTTGGCTGCTAGTATATGCAAAAATAAAGATATTTACGATTTTAATACAATTTTCTTATGTGAATTCTGGGAAAATATACTTATGGTATGTCAAGCACCACACCATTGTATTGCAATGGTTAAAAAAACAACAAATGTGTTTCAAATTATGGCATAAGAGAAGTACATTTTTTATCACCTCTGCTGGTAACTGAAAAAATCAAGATATTTACGACTTTGAGCACACATAAGATATTTTCAGTACATAATTGACACATTTATGGGATTTTTATGAATTCTGTAGAAATATATTCCTTATGGTTGACCAACCACCTCATCAATGTGTTGGAATGATAGAAGAAACCATAATGATTGAAATTATGGCATCAACTACCATAGTAAAAATTCTTCACAACCACTAGTAAATGCAAAAATCAAGATATTTATGGCTTTTAGTACACATTAAGATATTCTAACATATACTTAATTGACAGATATGACTTTCATACATACCTGTTCCTTGAGATATTGGCTAACTAAAAAGTCTACCAATTGGTCATCACAGTGTTTCTCAGCTAGTCGGAGAAGGGCCGTTATTTTCTGGAAACCACATATTCCAATAGAAAAATTCACAATAACTATTAATTCTTACCTCTTTAATAGATCTCTCCATCAGAACGCTTGCACGGAAAGCATTTACAATACCTTCCCAATTTTCACATTTTGGCGGTAAGATCGGACATAACATAACATGCCCACCTCTCATTAATTGATAATTTATAAAAACCATTGCATGTTCGAGCTCTTCCTGATGCATCTCTATGAAAAAACCTTGACATCCCGGCAAAGCTATTTCTGTACGCCCGAAATAATTTGCTAACGAAAGATATGCATAACTTGCAGTCAACTCTTCGAAAATTTGCGTGTTCAAGAGACTTTCCACATCCTCATGGTACAAGTGTCGACAGAGATTTTCTTCATTAGATTCATTACAAGAAGTATTATACTTGGCTACCAATAATTTTTGTACGTTTTCTATCGCCACATGATTGAATTCATTGTGTTTTTTCGGTAAATTTGTCAAATTGTTCGAGGTTCTGTTATTATAACATTTATTCAAGGCCACGTTTTCATTACTTTTAACTCGGTTACGTGTAATATAAGTTGCTAATTTTCTTATAAATAAATTGGGTAAAAAGGAGCGATAGATAATATCAATATTTGAAGTTAGGGCCATAACACAATCAAAATTTCTAAACTACCCATTGACATAATGTTTTGTCAAAAGCGCTCATTGAAGTCATCAATTTTTGATGGAAAAACCACAGATTGGAATGATTATATTTAATCAGCAGTGGTGTTTTCTAGCAAAAATTGAACTGCACTATATGCCAACTACATTTAAGCCATCCTGTGTAAAATATCTATTAGACCGGCTGTGCATCACAAATTTTCGAATCAATAAAATGAACGACGTGATAGCCGGTTTCCAGGCCTACCCTATTATTAGAAGCGCGTTGTATTAAAATCTGAGTCGGCTTTGAATAACATTGATAAATATTCAGTGAAACTTTCCAAGAGGTACTTCATCAAGAAAAATGAAAACGAAACCTTTGACTTTGACTAATTTTTAAATTTTATCAGTTTTCTAGTTGAATGATTGCATTCTAGTTTTGATAAAGAATGGTTAGTTAAAAGATGAGAAAGTTTGATTATTATTGCTTGACTTGATTTATTGCCCGTTGAACATCATCATCTGTTGAAGTAAAAAGTTGCTTTGTAATTAAAATTTTTACCATACTATTGGTTGTTTGTGTGTAGCTTTACCAGAGATCGTGCAGTAACGTTGCAAAATTTCGTATTCTAGATGAGCTCATGAGCGAAGCGAAATAGCTGTCTTCTACTTTTCACTGGATTTTTTTTTAATATTTCTTTTTGGCGACAAAATTTGAATATCGCGAAAAATCGTAAAATTGCGATTGTACGCTGAGAATTCATCTTTTGACTCAAAACAAAATGTATTTTGTAAATTTTGACAAATATTACCTAAAATAACCATCAAATCACATTTTGCGATAAATTCCGAATTTTGACCTCGAAAATTGGAGAAATTTTGAGGTTAGAAAATTCGAAAAGAAACCAAATTCGAGATAATGTTAGAGCTCTTCAATACACGTAGTTCGAGTTATTTTTGATAAATTTTGCTTCAGTAGAAGTCTAGATATCCATGTAAACGTGTTTGGGCCTGTAGTGGGCCCAAAATCTAGAACGATTCAAAGAAAAAAAAATTATCATGCAAACTATCATTTTTTATTTCGATAAAGTAGATTTTACGTTATATTTTGAATTTGCAAAAAATTTTTGTTTTCATTTTAAAAATAACGTTCTTTATAGAAAAAAAACACAAGAAACGTATGAAAAGCGTCCATAAATAGATTTTTCAAGATAAACCAATAAAAAAAATTCTCCAAATTTTTATTATTTTTTTTTACTTAAATATATTGGAATGTTGAGAAAAAAAATATTTTGTAAACCGTAAAAATCACAAAATGGACCTTATCTCGGGCCCATAACCTGCAAATGAATTCCACCTTGGCTCATTCGACGCGTATTCAAATTATCTATCACTTTGATCTCTTGTTTTTTTTTCAAAAAAAACCCGGATCATTTCCAGTTTTTCCGCAAGAAAATGGACATAACTTTTCTAGCGGCATGCATTTTTTAACTATTTTTCCCGTTTTTAGAGTACCCAAAAACATAAGGTAACATACAAATTAGCCAAATCAACTTTTGTGACTGTGCGACTGGACTATTATGTTAAGTTTTTTATTTCACTGGGGAAATTGTGATCCAGTAATGTGCCGCGTGGGCCACAAAGCCCCAGTCCGACTCTGTTGAGTGTGGATTTCTAACACTAGTAATAACTTACTATTTCAAATTGTCACAGTATAAAACTTCAATCAACCTCTCAAATTATATTTTGTTAATTGTTTGCAAATGAAATAATTACCTCTAGTTATTTTCGCTGTGAAAATATTCCCCGTCTTTGACTGGCAAAGCATGGACTTCTATACTCCAATGAACACGCGCAGCATATGCTTCAGTTGGTCATCTGACGTCACGTGGTCAATAAGTTGGCTAGATAAATTAGAGCGGGCTATGACTGAAAACTGAAAGAATCGACTCGTGTTAGCGTGTTACTAGTACGTCACCGTCCGACACGTGCTGAATCAAGGTTGGTAAAGCCTTAAACAGTGAAAAGTTCTCCCTAGTCTGGGCTAAGTATAATAGCTTTTCTTTTATGCCTCCTTTCATAGAACCCATTGATCAAATAAATCAACGAAGTAATATATTTATTTCGTATACAACTTCAAAATAATATAAATGTTTGATATATATTTTAAGTTGGTATGTAAATAAGTAATTGGATAATAAAAAAATACAAAATATTGTTTGATATTTCAGTTGTGGTGAAGTGAGATTGAAAACTCCTGGTCTATAATTAAGAGTAAAATTAATTCAACTAATAATTATTTCAGTCCCATCATTACACATTACAGCCTTATGTTTGAATACTTTATGCAGATTTAATGATGACTTTTGTTTGAATTTTTGACCACAACTTGTACACTCATGTGGTCTTTGTTGTTGGTGAACTGTATTGTGCTTATATAGTGATGAGTATTCAGTGAATCTTTTATCACAACCCTGAAACCAAAATGAAAACCATATTATATCATTATCCAGAAAATATTTCTAGAAATAATTGATCCACATGAATAAATAAATGTTTTCATTTTAAAGAGCAATTAATTTCATCGCGGTAAGAATCATTGATTTATTACAGACATACCATGTGTTGAAGATTGATGAATTTATTAGTTTACTTTGTATTTAAAATAAAAATGATGTTTTCATGTCAACTTTGACAGTTAAAAGAAAAAGAAATAAAGTCAATAAAATGAAAAGTTCACCTTTATTTCTAAAAATAAGCTATTAATCTTGAAGTTGAACTTTGGGATAAGTGAGGAGTTTACAATTGGTCCTTCGAGCCGAATTTGAATAAAGCGCCAAAGATATGTGGGAAGATAAAATTCGTCGCAGGAGTAATGTTTTCATTTTAAAGAGCAAACAAAATTTGAATTTCGCGAAAAACCGTAAAATTGCGATTGCACACTGAAAATACATCTTTTGACTCAAAACAAAATGCATTTTGTAGATTTTGACAAATATTACCTAAAATAACTATCAAATCACATTTTGAGGTTAGAAAATTCGAAAAGAAACCAAATTCGAGATACTGTTAGAGCTCTTCAATACACGTATTTTGAGCTATTGTTGATCAATTTTGCTTCAGTAGAAGTCTAGATATCCGTAAACGTGTTTGGGCCTGTAGCGGGCCCAAAATCTAAAACGACTCAAAGAAAAAAAATAATCATGCAAACTATCATTTTTTATTTCGATAAAGTAGATTTTACGTTATATTTTGAATTCCCTAAAAACATTTTTTTCATTTTAAAAATAACGTTCTTTATAGAAAAAAAACACAAGAAACGTATGAAAAGCGTCCATAAATAGATTTTTCAAGATAAACCAATAAAAAAAAATTCTCCAAATTTTTATAATTTTGTTTTGCTGAAATATATTGGAATGTTGAGAAAAAAAATATTTTGTAAAGCGTAAAAATCACAAAATGGGCCCCTTATTTAAAATAGAAATGATGTTTTCAAGTTTGACAGTTAAAAGAAAAGGAAATAAGGTCAACCAGGGCCGGATTTAAGGTGGTGGAGGCCCCTGGGCCAAAGTTTGGTGGCGACCCCTATATGTCAGAGGCTAACATTTTTTTATTCAGTATACACCGACTGTATACTGAATGCAATATTAATGCATTTTAAAATATTCTTGTAATAAAAAATCTGGACAATATATATTATTTAATGTACATAAATACCAATAACTTTACACAGGTATTTTTCGAGCTTTCCTCGCCGCGAAATCGTCGATGACATCGTCAAAATTTAAGAATCTCAAAATATTCTTATTATGTTGTGTTTTAGAGGAATGTGATATTAGAAATAGATTTTTAATAGCAAAAAATGATGCAAATGACGATATTATTCATTATTGATTACTAATATTCACATCAATGCTATTGATAACCATACTATTGATTACTATATTAAATAATTGTCATATGATTTCTGTAATAAGTAAATTTGTTTGTCTTCACTTGACCTTTGGTGAAGGCCCCTAGGTGGTGGAGGCCTCTGGGCCATGGCCCACCCGGCCCACCCCTAAATCCGGCCCTGAGGTCAACTAAAATGAAAAGTTCACCTTTATTTCTAAAAATAAGCTATTAATCTTGAAGCTCCACTTTGTGATAAGTGTGGAGTTTACAATTGGTCCTTCGAGCCGGATTTGAATAAAGCGCCAAAGATATGTATGTGGGACGATAAAATTCCTCGCAGGAGTAATGTTTTCATTTTAAAGAGCAATTAATTTCAATATGGTAAAAATCAATGATTCATTACAGACATACCATGTTTAAAATAATAAGACAAGGCTATATCCTCTTCACAATGAATAACCTTTCTATTTACACAAAATATATTTACCTCTACAGAACAAACATAGGGCTTTTCCCCTGAATGTATCCTAATGTGATTCTTATAGTTGGTTGATGAGGAAAAGGCTTTTCCACAATTAGGATGCTTACATAAATATGGCCTCTCTCCTGTATGTGATCTTATATGCACTTTACGAATATTAGAAGTGGTGAAGGATTTACCGCATCCATCGATCGGACACATGAAAGGTTTTATGCCTGTGAAGCAACATTGAAGATTATTAGAAAACTATAATTTTTATTTAATTTTACCTGTGTGAATTCGAACATGTTTATGTAAGTCCCCAGAAGTTTTAAAGTGCTTTGCACAATGTATACATCCGTAAGGTTTCTCACCAGTGTGAGTGCGAATATGAGCTTTTAAAGAATAATTGGTTGAAAATTTTTTAGAGCATCCTTCAGCTGTACAACTGTATGGTTTGTCATTCACATGACTTCTCATATGCACCTGAAAAATTATACAGGTACACAAAACTACACCCATAATGATAGTTACTGACAGGTTACTTTCCAAACATTCATGCAAGTATACAAAGTAGTATGGCACAAGGAAACATTCAATGATTTTGGCATCTTTTTTCAACATTCAATCTGATTATGATTTGAAATAACAAAATATATAAGCCAACTCACTGTTAAATGATAGGAAGTGGTATAAGTCTTTTCACAGCCTTCATAAAAACATTTGAATCGAACATTTTTTTCTTCCTCTTCTTCTACTTCATCTATTTCTGCTTTAGAATCTGCTGTTTTGTAGTAAATCATTTTCATCAGTTTTGGATTTTCAGAGAATTGTAATAAATGGTATTTTGAATCTAGAATAAAGTTTATGGTAATATTTCTCCATGCAAGTAGGGACTGCAAAAGCAAAAAAATAAATGAGCTATACCTTACCAGAATCAATAGCAGGTTCTTCTGTTTTAAAATTTGTGATTTCTTCATCATTTTCAGGTGCTTCATCCTCTTCATAATCAACATTTAACAAATGAGGTTGTATGGTATCGAAATGTTCTACAAAATAACAACTTTAGTATAAATTACTCCTCTAAGGACCGGTTATACCTTCTGTGGTAGTGATGAACATTCGGCCATCTTCCAGAGTTATTAGTTTTACATTAGACTCGTAAGATGTAGATGGTTCATCTACCTGGTTATCATCTTCAATTTTCAATTCTGAATTTAAAAGATATAGCACAGAGTTGTCTTGATCATATTTGTTTGCATTTACTTCTTTCTGGTCTTCGGATACTATGGTATAATACTGGAGGACCACATCAGTTGAATCACCTGGATATAAATGGATAATTTTTGATTCATCATAATTTTTTCATGAGTAAGGGTTCATTCAATTTTAAATAGAACAAAAGTACTGAAACTCTATAACCTTTACATCGATTCTATTTGGATGATAAAAAAACATCCTAAACCGGATATACACGTATTAATAATAATTTTAAAATGTAAAATGTATTAATGTATTATAGAATAGAATGCAAAGAATTCAAATCAAAACAATACAATCTGGGAAATTACCCATAATGAACCGCTGTCAATCTCCTCAAATTATAACATCTATTTTCCGTTTATACACCAGCCATGATACTAATCATAGACTGTGAATCTCTTCTGTAAAGTGATAAGGCTTCTGTGTCAGATTATTTAGGAAAGACAGAATGTCAGAATTTATTATTATATTAGTAAAATATTGCAAATCTATCTAATGATCTTATTTGTATTTCTTATTTGATGTACTTATTTCGGAAATGAAATTGTCTTTTTTTATCAAAAACAGTATGTATAAATTATTATTAATCAAATATGTATTTGTATAAAACCATAGAGATCATATAGTATAGAGGAGTAAAGCCCCATCTTAACGCGAGGTTTCAAAAACTTATCCGTTCCCCATTCCGCGGGCATTATATAGTTACAAGCGGTCATCTAAGCGCACGGTTGTAGGTAGTGTTGGGAATAACCGATTTCTTTCAATAACCGACTACTGAGTATTCAAGTGATATGTAAAACCGGGTGATTTCACTTGAATGACGATCACTTGAGTTCTTTAGACTCGCTAGGGAATCGGATTGTTTCGTTGCATGTCGGTGCTGCATTCAATTCGCGTTAAGATTATGCAATGCAAATATTATATGCGCATTTGTTCGCCATTATGTTTTTCTATGGTTTCTACTTTCTTGATCTAAATAATTTTATGAAGAACAGAAATATATTCGGGTATGTTTTAATTGCTATATTATTAACTATTTGTATATTCATTATTTATAAGTAAATCACTTTATTTTTGGAAGTTATGTTTTGTTTTGTTTTAAAGTTATTTAGATTTTTATATTCTGTCCGAATTCATTTTTATACATTATTAGAATTTGTTTTTGTTCCTTTCTCGTTCTGTTTTATTAATATTTTTATTATTCTTGTTAGAAATTCATTATTATACCGATTTAAGAAAATAATGTTCATTTTATAATGTTTTGACATAGCAGAATGTATTTCGTATTCGGATAAACTCCCAACATAGTATCTGAATAGTCACATCTGAAATATTGTGATTGTGCATAGAAATGAATAACTATCAGGTTCTGATCGCCGGTCTTTTCGGTTCTCTGTTATTGGTTCACCGTGAATGTATCTGTCAAAAAGCTACTCGTTTTCATCACCGAACACCAAATGCTATAGGTTATTCATCACTTGAATACTTGGATTCTATAACCGAATTATTCAGGTTATTGTAATAACCGGATGATAGGTTATTTTTCACTCGAGTGATCCCAACACTAGTTGTAGGGTTGTAGCAGAGTAAGAGGAACGAGTTAAAATACCGCAGAGTGGGGTACGGATAACTCATCGCATATGATCGAACATGGTACACAACGAATACATAGATTAATTTACTCCTCCATACTATAGGATCTCTATAAAGTATAATTTGAATAAATTTAATTGAATAAATATGATCACGGAAGAACTATACTATAATATGATCATCTATAACCTCCAAACCTCCAAGAAAAATGTTCTCCTCTCCCAACCCACCGCTGGTTCACACTCATAGAGATCAAGAATAGAGTACTCGAGCAGCCAATTTCGTGACCGGCTGTAAGAAAATTTTTGGTGCTCTTTCCTTTTCTAACTTATCGGAAGAGAACCGATATATTAAAAAGAGACAGAGCACCGAAATTTCTCTTACAGCCGGTCAACGCAATAGCATTACGCTTACGGGACTCGAGTACTCTATTCTTGATCTCTATGCTCACACTCGTAGTGTAGTCCAAGCATCGACATATAGAGATGGACTGCGCGTGGCAATGCTGACTGCGGATACTGTAGGCGAGAGAGAGGGAAAACGAAGAGGCCTAATACTGTCTTTATCTATCGCGTTTCTATTGGCGTTGCCATGGAAATGCAGTGACTGTAGCTAGTATGTTTACGCCCCGATTACGCCCCGAGCCGGCACATGCAACGCAGCGGTAGAAAAGCGATAGATAAAGACAGTATTAGGCCTCTTCGTTTAGCCTACAGTATCCGCAACTAGCATTGCCACGCGCAGTCCATCTCTATATGTCGACGAGTCCAAGGATATAACAAAACAAAAATTGACGGTAGGCCAGTGACCTTGCAGATTCATCACAGAAATGTAAAAGCTTAGTTTTATCCTTTCCATACTTTTATATAGAATAGAATATCAACTTTTTTAATATCATATTAATCTATATAAGGATTTTTTTGAGTCGACATGTTTTGATAATGATCGGAATATTGTTACGTTCCCAATTCTATAAAAATTATCCGTCATTGGAAAAATTAAATAAAAGCTATTTCTCATACATTTGTTTGATTTTGTAATATTATAGCTTGTATTCTTTTAATATGCGTCATTCTTTGTTTTCCTCGTCACTACAAGAATTATCAAATTTTCACTTACTCACTCTTCGAGTCTGGAATAATACCATTTTGAGAATTCGGTAGTGACTTATCAGGTATTAGTCACTACCCCTTCAGAATTCCGCCGCCAGGACTTCTAACACGTAACAAGTATCTAATTGCTCAAATATTGACTTTTATTAGTTTGTGTCGCCCTCTGCCACACTTATATGAGTACGCAAGATCAATTTCGTCAATGATCTCCACATTGCGTTGGGTTTTCTTAGTGACATGTCTACTTGCTGGTAGATGAGGAATGAACAACTGTTCATTACAGCACTTTAGGTGATGATACTATATACCTCAGCAGAGATATCGATCTGTAACTATAGGTTCTACCCTAAAAAGTACGAAATAATCACCATATTATCCATTAAAAATATATAAAATATATAAAGGTGTTTATTTCGTACTTAAGTGTTATAGTGTAACCACAGTTGTTAACTCTTTTCTTCAAGAAGAGCTCTACTCGTTCTACTTGTGAACCTGAGAAGACGAAACAGCTGTCCGGAACTACTTAACTTTGGCGTTAGTGGTCGATCTAGAGAACCTATACCTATGCCTATACAATTTGTTCTTAAAGGCAACATTTTTTTCATAATTTTAAACGTTTCGGGATCTTCATGTGAAAATAGAGATTATTGCAATATTTTATAACTGTTATCGAAGGTACGTTTGTTAATATTTATAATTTTCAAGTATTGATTGATTGTATAAAACCGACAAGATGCACCGACAATTTCGTAAGACGCATGGTATGTTAAGGTAAATTGATATCCGAATATTAGTAGTTCATGTTAGCAAACACTGAGTAGTAAGGAAGCTGTTACTTCTCTATTCTAAAGTGTACCAGTAGTTTTATAAAGGAGAGAGATTAATGGTCAGTGAGTTTACATTCGAAAGAACCACCTGATAATTCACTGGTGCAGAAGCAGATGCGCAGATATTTGTTACATTCGATCGCTACTCATTGTGATTTACCGGAAAGGATACGCTTTATTTATTGTCATCACTATGGTAAGTTTGAATTTTAATCTACATCGGTTGATAAGTTATAATTTATGAAGTCATCGTTTAATCAAAATCGTTATTCTAATGAATAACATTAAGTTTTTCTTTGAAGTTGTTTCATATCTGATTTAGTGTAGGTACATTGTAATATCAAAATGATTCAAAATATCGTAAATATTTAATGATGATATTTAAATGAAATTCTTTTTTAGTACATTAAAGATTTCGTTAGCAGAAAGAAACGGTTTTTGATTCATGAACCAAAAAATAAGAAAAAAAGAAGTACGAATTGAAAATTATTTATAGAATTGAATAGAATCTGCCATTACGTGATGAAAATTCATTCTAAACTTAAATAAAATAAAGTTCGATTTACATCATTTTAATAAATACTACATTTATTACAAATATCACAAAGTTCTTTGTAAATTTGTTTAAATAAGCTATGGTTTAAGCGAAACTATAATTCATTTATTTATTAAGTTTAGAATTATTTCTGCTTCGAAAAATTTCTTACAATTTTATAATTTACCAACAGCTGATAGTGAATTATATGAAAGAAGAGTGCTTTACCAGATAATAATGCTGTTCATTCAACGGATTAAGCTTTTATTAATGAGTAGGAAATTAAAAAAATATTAATATCATTTCATTATCACTAGCATATGATCGACGTAGACAAATGAATCAAGATTATTGAGAATAACAGTAATTATAATAATATTGTAGGTGTGAAATTTGTGTCATAATGTTATAATATCTCCTTGGGAATGCTGCAAATAAAATAATATGATAGTTATTAGATATCACGAAAGATTCTAGTTTCACACCAAACTCGCTTGGAATTTTGTTCTAAATTTTGCTATTTGCTGACACTTACAACGGAAGTTATTTTCGTGATTTATTGACAATTACAACTTTCTGTTTGGAATGTTCACTGCGTGTTCTTTACATTTTATAATTACTTATAGTTCCTTAGATATATTCAATTGCTAATTTTATTAACTATACCTAAATCATATATTTACAAATCTTGATGTATTTGACCAGTTCCTTCCTGGCCCACCGAGGTTTTTATATTGCTTATAACGATTTAATATTCAGTTAAAAATATGTATAATTGTGCAATAACGTAAAATAAACCAGTTATGAAATAGAATTATATTGACATGAAAATTGTTACAGTTGATGAGCTTTAATTGTTAAGAACAACGGATATTTTCTATCAATTAAAGTGCTACAGCAGACATCAATCAGATCTTTGTAAAATGAGAAAAAAAACACTTCAATCGTTCTTCTGTAGTCCATCGATTTTCCCATCCTTACAACACGTTCAAATACGTGATAATTTTGTGGTGTTGCTTTTGCGAAAAATAAAGGTATTCAGAATGATTTAAACTTAGTCCAGTTCAAATTTTATGCAAAAGTTATGATACTTTTTCCAGAAGGAGCTGCTTAAATGCAGAAAGTAGGCAGTTATTGTGCTATTGATTCAAATTAATTCTTTTTCAATCTGTTATAAAACCGTAATCAGTTGACAATTATTGAAATTTACTTAAAAAATTCAAACTATATCGCCAAAACTTGAATTTTGACTATTTGGGGCATCACGACAAAATAAAAAACCTTTCATTATTCAAACATAGTCTTGAGAATTGTTGGAAAAAGTTCCGTTCTATAATTAATAATTGATAATAAACCAGTCACAATCACTTTCTTCGCAAACTTAAATTTATGGCATAATCTTATTTTATTGTAAAGTACAATGGCATGTTTTCACTTTTTGGTTGTAATACATTAAACCACACGTTCAGTCTCATGAACAACAATAAAATAATATTTCATAAATAATACAAGAAAATTATTCTTTTACTATTTTACACACGTACAAAAAGAATTTTTTTTAAGAACAAACTATATCGCCAAAACTTGAATTTTGACTATTTGGGCCATCACGACAGAATAAAAAACATTTCATTATTCAAACATAGTCTTGAGAATTGTTGGAAAAAGTTCCGTTCTATAATTAATAATTGATAATAAACCAGTCACAATCACTTTCTTCGCAAACTTAAATTTATGGCATAATCTTATTTTATTGTAAAGTACAATGGCATGTTTTCACTTTTTGGTTGTAATACATTAAACCACACGTTCAGTCTCATGAACAACAATAAAATAATATTTCATAAATAATATAAGAAAATTATTCTTTTACTATTTTACACACGTACAAAAAGAATTTTTTTTAAGAACAAACAATTGACTGAAACTTCAAAACTCAATATTATGAATGAATAGAAATCTCATTGTTGAGATTGCTCAATACGATGGAATTGAATATACAAAAATATGTAGAAATAAAACACAAATTTCAATTTACACGATCTGCTGACGCCAGACAGTGTGTCTGTGGACAGTGACGTTATCAACTTGATAACTACTGTCACCGTGTGAAAACAATTGCAAGCAAGTAAAACTTTGTGTTTCATTTTACTATTCTACATCCATAGAGAAATCTTTTTATGTATAAATTCTCGGGAAATAGGTAACACTAACATATATGCTTATTATTTTCGTCTTCCCGCACGTTTCGGTCTCACGACCATCATCAGAAGACGTATTATGTCTAAAACGGGATTTCTTGAAACTAATTATATCAGCACAAAGCGTCCATATCCCACCAATTTCAATTAAAAATGCCCACGTCTCTGAAACGAACAGAAATACGAATAGTCGAAACTGTAACACATTCACGTTTTAAGTATATGTATATGTAACAAGAATCCACTGCTTAGCAATTTTCTTATAATATACGAACTCATGTCAAACAAAGTATGTATACGACTGAATCCAAAAAATATAACGCTCAAGTATCTACTTTCGAACCAGATGTTGAAGATTTATGAGGAAATAGAAAAAGGTTGTCAGACCGTATTTGAAATATTGCTATTTGAGCATTATACCTAAAATATACTTTCAACATTGTAAAGACGCATGTAGGAATTTGCAAGGGCTTTAGTTAATTGAATTAGTATACATTTGACTTAATGACTGAATATATGTTGTATGTTTTATGTGAATCATCTCCAGAATATATCTTTTATAAAAATTGGTTTCCTTATTTAAAATATTAATATTCTTTTAATCGAATTGATGGTTAAAATCAAGGCAGTGTTTTGCTAAATCTGGTTCGAAAGTAGATACTTGAGCTTTATATTTTTTGGTTTCAGTCGTATACAGACTTTGTTTGACATAAGTTCGTATATTATAAGAAAATTGCTAAGCAGTGAATTCTTTTTACATATAAGTGTGACCTATTTCTCGAGAATTTATATATAATTCATACCTGGGTCAAGAATCATTATTGAAGTTTATATCTTAAAAAACAATAGGTATTTAAGAAATCTCTATTATCTTCCATTCTAAAATGAAATATATCATAGAACACAATATCTAGAAAAATCAAGTTGCCATCTTTAGCATATTCATAGTCATTGTTTGGATTGCAAATATTATAGTTGTTTTTTGCTTATAAAATGTTCATGGATGTCAATAAATTTGTTTTGTTTTGTGGTGTGATTGTGTGAATTTCTGCAAATTTTTTTGTTTCGAGTGTATAAGTGATCGAAATCAATGAGGAATTTCTAACAGAACCGTAAATCAGAAGAAGTGGTTCAAGGATGTTGAAGATGTGACAATGGTTCGCTAAGTAGGCAGATAGATCACATGCTTCTTAGTTCTTACATCATCGAATACAATTTCAGCAGATGTACGGACACGGACTACGGAGGTATAATTGTTCGATACGTTCACGTGATGCTTGAGAAAGGAGAATGCTGTACGGTGTACGATTTCTTGTCAAATTGCGTGGATCGCCATTAATCGCGTCATCCAAAAATTCGCAATCGTAAGAAGATGCATATCTGATTCTGATTCATAATTGAGAAAGTTAGTCCGACGTATTTATTAATACAGAGATATACCTTTATATTCGTCGACATAGCCCACATAGTGTAAACACATATTACATAATTAAGAACATCCTCCCGCATAATAATTCTATAAGAGTTGAAATGTTCTTTCAGAGCTGCAGGCAAAACTCTTCAGGCAAAGTAGATTCATTGAACCTCATGTGAGCATCTGAATCAACGAAAATTACTATGCATAATAACTAATATTTTTACAATAAATGTAACGAATATCTATGAGAATTTTATTGTAGAATCTGAACTTCCTATTTTAACAAAACTTTTTTTTGCACTTTTTGAAGTGAATAAAAAAACAGACTCGAATTGACTTTTCTGGGGTTTTTGGAGTCGCTGATCACGAATATGATGTCCAAAAAATTCCCTGAGGTCCATCCCCGGGGTATACGGGGGTCATGACGCCTAATTTCATTAAAAAATAATTTTTAATGCTTGTCAACTGTCCGAGTGAGGATATAAAGCTCGCTAATGTTGACATGCAAAGACTTTCCTGCAATATCTGGGGATACCCGGAGACCAGATATCTATTTTCTAGGAATTCGTTAATTTTTCTTCATAATATGTAACAAATTCTGGCTCTCAGGGGTTTTCGCCGATCACAATTACGACACTCAAAAAGTTTCACAAATTACCGGGGGCTGTTTCCGGGTCTCTGGGGCCCTGCATATCTCCGTCGTCTTCTAGAAATTCGTTAATTTTTCTTCATAATACGCAACAAATTCTGGCTCTCGGGGTTTTCGAAGTCGCTGATCACGATTATGACACTCAAAAAGTTTATAGTCGTGATCCTGAGAACGCAAACTACGTTTTTGTATTCACCTCAAAAAGTGCACTCAGAAAAATGCATTTTTTGACAAGTGCGGCACAAAATTACTAAATTCTTCCGAATCGAATGCAGAAAATCGCATCTCAATTCATCAAACTGCGTCAGTGATGGAAGGTTGAACCTATTTTAGTGCTTTATTTTCTAGATGTGTGTGAAAAAAATCTATTTCTAACGAAATATTTGCAACTACATTTCTTACTATCATATTAAACTAGAAAACACACATATGATAAAAAATTGAAAATTTTGTTCTTCTTTTTAAAACAAATTTTGAAGGCTATGCAGAAAAATGATGTCAGTTCAATTGAACATATGTTGTTCAGTCATATTAGGTATCTAAATTTTCAGTATAATCAAAATAGCTCCAAATATCTAAGATACAAACTTGTATTTACAAACTCCTAAAATGTCATGGTCAATAATTGTGTTCTTGTGTTCTTCCTGTCTAATGCATTCTAACGGGAAGTGATTATACGAGAAAAAATTGATCTAATAAATTTCGTCATTAAAATTGTTTCATAGGTAAAGACTCCTACATAAATCATGTAAAACATTTTTTTGCGTAAATGGTAATGCCAGAATATACAGAGTGATTTATCACGTACGGAGGAGAAGAAGTAGATAGAAATGGGCCCGAAATAAACCAGTTTTATCAATAAACTTTTCACAAAACAAAAACTAATAATAAATAATTATAATTTATCTTATAAATTTTATATTGGCGATATTGAATTGACTGAACTAATTGAAGAAACTATAAAAGGATTGTAATATAAAAATTACTCCTTGGCAATTTTTGTTTTTAATGTCCTATATTTTCTGTTGCCATGGTTGAGAGTCGCTGGATATTGAACAAAATATTAAGCAAGTTGCCCTTGAAATGTAAGTAACTGTCAAACTGACATTTCATTAAATTCAATAATATCACTGTATAAAGATACTATGATACCTAATATCACAGTTAATACAGTTCAGGATTTCCGAAGATATATAGAAATCTTTGGATTAGATTAGGATATTTCAGAAAATTAAAAACTTTAGAATAACCTTTAAAACGAAGAAAAATTTAATATTCAGACATGAATGTTAATGTTTCAAAATTACGAATCATTCGATGAAACCATTCTATACAATATAGACATTGCGCTGCAGGATCAAACCAGTTATACTGAGCAGGATGGCGTAGATGTTGCTGGAAGCTAGTAAATCAATTGCTATGACTTCAAAATAAACGTTTGTTTCAGCGATGACCTCATCGTTGGAGCCATATCTTTTTCAGCCGAGCCATTTCTTCAAGTTCGGAAATAAAAATCGCAGGGGGCTAAATCTGGAATATATGGTGGATGACGAACCAATTCGTAGCGCAATTCATGCAATTTTGCCATTGCGACTGCGGACCTGTGCGCCGGTGGAAGAGCACTTTTCATTGCCAAATGCGGCCACTTTCGCTTCAAATCCGCGTCGAATCGATCCAACAGCTCTGCATAATATACGCCAGTGATCGTTTTGACCTTCTCATGATAATCGATATGCACGATACTGTGTGCATCCCACAAAAAACTGTCGCCATGACTTTGTCCTTAAACCCACTTTGGCCTTTTTCGGGTTCGATTCGCCAGGACAAGACCATTGTTTCGACTGTTCTTTGATCTCTTGTGTATTGTGATGGATCCTTGTTCCGTCCACGGATACGAAACGGCGTCCTTCTTATCGCGCTTGAATATCGCTAAACACTCACACGGTTTCGGTTGTGGCACTGTTTTATTTTTCAGGAACTTTTCACCTTGCCCTCGTAGAAACATAAATAGGTATTTTGGCACGTAAATTACCATTTTCATTGAACATGAAACGTACCGAGAAGATAACTGGATTCTTCTAGACTTTCGGCCTTTACTACGAGTAGATATGTATATTCATTCAATTCTAATAGTAAAATGCATATAAACACATAATTACACTTCAATAACAATAATTGTTTCACCGAACAGTGGCATCATCGTAATTTTAAGTTAGTTGATAACATTTTTCTATTCAAAATTAGTAGAGTTGGTCGATTCTTCTAATATTCGCCTGAGAATTCCAGTGAAAGTGACTTTTATTTTTGAAAATCTTTGGTTCAGATACATATTAATTTGTAAACGTACAACTAATATGGCTTTCGCAATGATACTGTATATCGGATATCTTCAGACGCTGGTTCAGTAATGCGTAACTTCATTGTATTAAACTGTACTAGATTCATTTTGTTACACCAACAATTTCACTTTCCGTGGGCATCTAAAGATATCATTGAGTAATCCGTAAACACTTTATTTAATGACATACCTTCAAGTTTGGTTCTTGGTATTGACAATTGCAGTTACTTTAAAAGAGACAGTTTTCATTTATTACCATGAAACGTAACGAAAGATTTCGAAATTTTATACTTCGTACATGTTACATATCTATTGTCGAATCACGATTCAACATTAGTTCTAGTAAAATAAACGAAATGTCGAGGGTCAATTTTTAGAACATGAGTTTCAGATGTAAAAAATCGACATAACGTAAATATTGAAATACTTTTAAAGCTCGTGATGATCTAAATAAATATTAATTTTATAATGATTTATTTTTCGATTATTAGGGATAATCATCAGAAGAAGTAATTATTTCATATCCATGTTTATTTGTTCAGAAAAAAAAATGAATATTTACGTTCGTAGGTATCACGTTTTATTACTGTTACCCTTAGATATTGAATAATGAAAATTGCAATGGCAAAAAACATGCAGTTAATATAAAATCGGATTGAAATTTACTTAGTAACTAATTTAAGGGTGACCTATTTACTATTTAAAATTCCCCAACGGAGTAGGGTTAAAACACATATATAGTTAAACACTTCACAATTGAATCGTTTTTTAAAATTAATCAATTCATGTAGACCCTTGGGTAGACATTTATAACAACGAATGCATGCAAAATAAGGACTTGGTTTCGTTAAAGTTAATCTATGACAAGGATAATTATAGCAACTTTCATTCCTCGTGTTATATTGATGATCTATCAGCTCCTTTTAGAATATGTGCCCTTTTTTTTGCAAAAAAAGTAGGCATGCAAAAATGTACATGCCTTGTGTTGTTAAAAACTCCCCAGATCACAATAGCATATTTAAGGCTGGAATAAAAATTGGCAAAATAAATACTCCTTAGGAAACCAGGGCCCGCCGTTCTGGATAAAATCCTCAATGCAAAGCATACGTTATTCAGTTTTTTCGAGAGTTCGTTGATATGTTCGTACCATTTTTCACTTTCCGAAATAGAAAGGCATATTTCTTCAGAATCGAAGAACTTTGGAGCCTAACACTTGGATCTGTCTGTTCTAAACAGTAAGCAATTTGTTCTCGACTCATTAAGAAGTAGTTGATTTATATAAATCCAGTCCTTGAGCTACTTCCATAAGGGCGTATCTGTCTGTTTGATATCATCCAAGGATGAACCTTTCACAAGCATATTTGTGTCGTCTGCATAATTTCCTAGCTCAGTATTTGTGCCAAGTGACTCATTGAAGAATATTATAAATAGAAGGAGCCCAAGGATGCTGCCTTCTGGAACTCCAACGTTTGTTACAAGCACCTCAGACTCAAATGTTTCAAATGTTCTTTAATTACAACTTTTTGTTTTCTGTTTGATAAGTAGGTAAACACCAGTTCAGGGCATTACCCCTAATCCCAATTTTTGATAACTTATCAAGTCGAGAAATAATATCAAGTGAATCGAATGCCTCAGGCAAGTCAAGAAAAACACCACATAGAATATAATCTAATGCATGAATTACATAGTTCACAAAATTAAACAAAGCGGTATACTTGGATTCCCTTTTCTTCATATAAACCTTGATTATATACACTTATATATACTCAAGGATATAACGATATATATGCGCTCCGATGGCATCGCAGCAATCGTGCTAGAAAAACCTAAGACAATTAACCGAAACTACTCCTCCCCACCAATCGGTAAGTAGCTTCAGGTTCCTAAATCGTGTACCCTAAGTAATCTTATTGAACCCAGAGGCCGGAATGATCTTCAAGTTCGAACGCAGCGAAGACAGAATTCCGCCCAAAACACCGATGATCAGAACCACTAATACGACCTTGTAGCTTGAGTATAGGGTACACAGCTCGAACAGGAGATCTTGATACTTTGTCCATTTTTCCTCCTCTCTCAAGACTATGTTTTTCTCTGCCGGAGTAGAGAATTGGATGACATACATAATCTTGGTTTATTTATCGAGGAGGACAACGTCAGACCTATTTGCTTGCATGGACCTAACGGATCAAGTCCTCCAATCGGAACAAGTTTCCGGATGTTGACGGAATTTTCCCTGCTCCTACAGAAAGGAATTATGGCGAGCACCCCAACACTCATGAGAATTTATAGTAGTAAATCCTCCTCTGGATTTGGGGTATATCCCCCAAATCTGGAGCAGAGCGAAACTCTTAAGAAGAACTATAGATAAGTATAACATCTTTTAGGTTAAAAATGTTAGTAGAAATAGTCGATTTTTTTTATCAGAAACACCTTTGTGAAGAAGAAATTCTTCCACCACGGCCTGTATCAGCTGTTAAGTGAATTGGAAAAGGGGTCACACGCCACAATAAAGTTTTCCCTTGAGAGGAGGAATGAAGACCAAACCTCATCTAGTTGGATGTGCAAAATGTTACGGACTACGGACCACTTCTATTGCCCCGAGTGGCATCCACTCTAGCTACGACACTGAATGAAAGAAAAATTACTTTGTTTTTATACAACTGTAGTTTCAACTTCGGTAGGGCTATTATCGTACTTCTGTAACTTTTTGATAATGGCAATACGGTGTTGAAAACTATAGTACCGTTTTCATGTTATTATTAAAGTGGTATAAAAACAAAGTAATTGTTCTTTCATTGAATCTTAATTAACGTCGTTTTTTCTGTGTCGTGAATGTTCTCCTTCCATTGACTGTCCACATACCAGAAATATTATTTATACTGAGTTCCTCATTGCTGGGAAAGTTCAGTGAATAATAATTGTCTAGTGCGTCATAAAATTTCTACGATACGAGTAGTATAGACTCGTAAATTAATTTTCATTGATTATTATGCAAAGACTCGATGCTTTATGCGTACCTACTTATAATCTTTTAGAAGATAACATGTATTTACATGTAATACCTGCATAGCATGAAATGTTAATACTTGAATTTTGACACAAATCTCTCAGTGAGTCAAAATATACGTTCTCTGAATAAACAATTTATTCTAAGGATGTCTTATAAATTTTAATTTCTCCAAAAACAATTTCGGTAGGTTTGTATAGCAAGTGAAAAGGATATAAATGCAGTCCATTCAAATCTGAGCAATATACATTCCTTCCATTTTTTAATGTGAATCACGACTCACGAGGTTTGGTGAATAGAGTTTTAGCTTATAAATATTTGTAATGGGACCCAGCAGGTCCAAGATTGTGCCAACTTTTAGTAACAGATATTTTAATAAATAAACGCATTCATGTATCGGATAAGAATCCCAGGAATTTAGAAAACTCACATAGATAATTTGTTAAATGTTGTAAAGGAGAAATTTGGTTCTTCTCTTTATAGTACGGGATGCCGTTACCAAAATAGCCAATTATCTTCGCCCGTCTGTTGACAATTTATATCGATAAATTGTCACATTCCAGAAATAAAAGTCCCCTAAAGAAAATTAGTTGGCGTGTCCTTTGCCGGAAAAATCATTTTCAGTCTGTCAAGAATTTCTTCTTATTTTTTTCATCTTGGCCTGTCCGTTCTTGGTAGAATCTTGTTAAAAATATATAAAGAGATAAGAATCTACCAAGCACAGACATTTTCTGGGGGTAAAATTCGTCTTACGGATAATTAAAGTTGTCGAGGAAAATGAGATAAAAAAGTTACCTTCGCCAGGATAATTTTTTTTTTAAATTAAAGCTAACACTTTTTACATCTTGAAAAAATGCAGAACAGACGTTTTCAGTGAGGAATTTGATCAGAATATATAATTCCGTTAAATTTCTAATACCGCGTGGCAACATCTGCAATCCAGCGCGCTGCGCATGCTACTCCACTAGAGCTAGAAGCGTGTTCGTTATAAAAAACAACAAGTTTTATGTATTTGCTTTGAATCTCCTTCACAAAAACAATGAGTGCACCGACAAAGTGTATTTTCAGTGAGGAGGAAAGTGATATTACGTTGAAAGTGAATCGATTCAAGGATTTAAAATGGTCGAAATGTAAACTTTGAACCTTTTAAAAGGTTGTGATAGCCACAAACCGGGTCGAAAACGGTTTCAAATTGGTTAATTCTCGATAAATCAAATGACGTTCACGTGAGGAGCGCGTAGCTGGCGAGTTAGAAAAGTGCAAATTTACGGTACATAGAACGTCTTTACGAGGAGTTTTCGCGTGTCGTTTTCGCTCCATGTCGTCAGATTATGAGCATGGTCATAGGATAGGCACATTTTCGGAACCCAAAATATCGATTATATGGGAAAATTTAATTAAAATAGAAACAGGTACTCGCAGGTCTCAGCTACGCACGTCTGACGTGCGACGTACCAAAAGGAATTTTCTCGCGACTAAAATATACGCGAAGCGAGTAAAAGCTAGCGGCCTATAGCCGAAAACACTTTATTACAAGGATTTGATGAATGAAGAGGAATGAAAAATAGTGTTGTATTTAAATAAAATAAATTTTGGAATATTTTTTGTATAAAAAAACATCCCGCTTGTTTATTTTAAACCTAAACTGTATTTCCAAGGTCAGGCGGCAAAAGTTTTTTTTTCAACGGAAAATGGATTTTTTCCTCCCATGCCGATTGAAAACGTCTGTTGTTTATTTTCGGTGACTTCTTTTAACTATATAACCCTTATCCAATAGAAAAGAGACGGGCGAAAGTAAAAAAATGTGACGGGAAAAAGTTACATTATGAAACTCCAATTACGGGCAATGCGCCATTAACAAAACGTCTGTTTATATATATTTTTTGCTTTAATATATTTTAAATCAACAATTCTGGTCGAAACGGACAAGCCAAAATTAGTTGACAGAAAATTGCCATTTTTAATTTTTTATTTGTTAAACAAATTTTTCTGCCCCATGAAAATTGTCTGTTCAGATTTTTTTCTATACTTTTATGTATTTACGCATGCATACAAACAGAGAACAGACGAGCCAACATTACTTTTTCTTACTTGTTTTTTCTACATATTTAATTAACAATTTAACCCCTTTAGACTCACTATCGACTTTTATCGCTGAGGACTTTTATTATTCTTATTTACTAAACTATTATTTAAAACCGTTTTCATCCAGGCGAAAATAATTGAGAAATCTTGGTAACGGCATCCCGTACTATTAGACAAAATTATTTTAGAAAGCGGGCAAAAAAATTGTTTCAGTTCAATTCGACATAAAATGTAATTATTCAGAAGTGTAATATCTAATATACATATTCACATTTACAAACTGCTAAAATGTCATGGTCAATAATTGTGTTCTTGGGTTCTACTGTCAAATGCATTATAACGGGGAGTAATTATTTAAATTTTGGCATAAAGATTCCTGCATATAATATAAATCATACAAAACATTTTTTGAGAAAACGGTAAAGCCAGAATTACAGAGTGATTTGTTACTTATGGCTTATCAGATTGACAGATCTGTCGAGACGGCCCTCCACTCGGCCATCAGCTTTATAGAACAACAGCTGAAGTGGAATGAAGTCTGCATTGGTGCCTTCTTGGACATAGAGGGAACTTTTAACAAGATCTCTAGGATATCTAGAAACAAGTGATGAGAGACATACAAATCCCAGGAATTTAGAAAAGTCACATAGATAATTTATTAAATGTAATGAAGGGGCTCTTCTCTTTAGACAAAATTATCGTAGAAAGCGGGCAAAAAATTATTTCAGTTCAATTTAACATAAAACGTATTTGAGTCATATTAAATTATGACTCTGGGTTTTCAGTATAAAATTAAAATGATTTCGGAAATCTAATATACATATTCATATTTACAAACTGCTAAAATGTCATGGTCAATAATTGTGTTCTTGGGTTCTACTGGCAAATGCATTTTAACGGGGAGTAATTATTTAAATTTCGGCATAGAGATTCCTGCATATAAATCATGCAAAATATTTTTTGTGAGAACTGTAAAGCCAGTATATACAGAGTGATTAGTTACGTATGGCTTAACAGATCGACAAACCTGTCGATACGGCCCTCCACTCGGCTGTTGGTTTTATAGAGCAGCAGCTGAAGTGGAAGGGAGCCTGCATTGTTTCTTTCTTGGACATAGAGGAAGCTTTTAACAAGACCTCTAGATCTAAAAACCAGCGGCGGAGAGACATGGTATCCCGCGACAGCTAATAGGGTGGATTATGAACATCCTTGAAGGTAGACAACGTGGCAAGGTTATACTCTAAAAGAGTCTGTATCAGAAGGGTGTCCTCAGGGAGCGGTACTCTCCCCCCTTCTATGGAGTTTGGTGGTGGATGAGCTACTCATGGATACTAGCAAGTTTGAACCGTACTGGTAATAATGCGGTAGTTTATGCGGATGACATCACCACACTCTCCAGAGTAGCTTAGGGTACCTTGCAGGAGCTTGTTCAACAAGCCTTGATTATTACAGAAGTCTGGTGTAGGTAGAACAAACTATACATTCAGCCAGAGAAAACTATTTTATCATTATCATCTTCTCCAGAAGGTACAGAATCGAACCTCTGAAGAAGATGATAATCGGTGGCAAGTCTGTTGAGTTTTCCGAGATGGTGAAATATCTTGGAATCAACCTAGACAAAAACTACTCTGGCGGAAGCAACTGGAGATTGGGTGCCAAAATGCTATGATAATCTTCTGGCAGTGTAAAGGAGTAATTGGCATGAAGTGGGTTTTGGAGCCTGAACAGCTGATGTGCATCTACTCAGCTATTATTATTCCAAGAATCGGTCATGCAGTCTCCGTATGGTGGAAAAGAACCGAGCTGGTTATAGCCCAGAAACTTCTGGACAGAATACAGGGACTCTTCCTCAGAGACATTACATCCACGAGGAAGAGTACTCCGATTGCAGCATTGAGGGCCTTGCTGAGAGTGTCACCCCCCATCAATGACGATGAGGAATCTCGCAATGATGGACGTCTACCGGCTTAGCTGCAATGGCTCCCTAAAGAGATGGGATGCAGACCAAGCCCATCTATGTAGAGGGCAGCCGAAAAGACTAGAACCGCAGTACAGAATCAAAGCCCTTTGGGAGTGGGAATAGGAAAATGGCCGCACGCCCAAGCACGGCACAATTTGGTATAAGGATGGGTCTAGAACAAACAGAAGAGTCGGAGCAGGCTTTTGCGGTCTTAGATATATTGATGGGTGCGAATGGAAAAGCCCGACTGTGCCCTCGAGGCTTGTCAGGGATATCAAACCGCAATCATTGTAAAGGTACATCAATACAAAGTTAAAATAATTGTAATTTATGTCATAAATTTTATATTAGCAATATTGATTTGACTAAACTAATTCAAGGAACTATAAATGGATTGTAATATAAAAATTACACCTTCGCAATTTTTACTTTTAATATCCTATATATTTTTTTGCCATGGCTGAGAGTCGCTGACTATTGACTAAAATATTAAGCAACTTGAAATGAAGGTAACTGTCGAACTGACATTTCATTATGTTCAATAGTATCACTGTATAAAGATACTGTGATACTATCACAGTTAATTGAGCTTAGGGTTTCCGAAGATACATAAAAATCTTCTGGTGAACACAGAGTTTTAGCTGATAAACATTTGTGATGGGACCTAGCAGGTCTGTCAACTTTTAGTAACAACATATATTGTAATAAATAAACGCATGAATGTATCGGATAGGAATTCCAGGAATATAGTAAAATCAAACAGATTCACAGATAAATTGTTAGGTATGTTATAAAGGAGTTAAATCACATACAAGATGAATAAGTTAATATCAGCTTCTGGTATAACCGGAAGTTAAGGAAGCGTGAAAAATATTTTAGAATTGTATATCCTTAAAGAAAAACATTCTACCAAAATGTCCAAACGATATTCCTTTATGTCTGGAGATACATTGAGGGTACGAAAGAGTTAACTCATAAATGAGATGAATTCAAAATTAATTTAATTTTATCTACTCAAGATACATTGAACTTAACCCCGTTTATTATACCTTTTTGAAGGAAAAATTGTACTCATTTGTCGAAGCAACGATAATAAATGACTCGCACTTAGAGATTGGAGGCAACTTAATATTTAGAAGAAATTATAAATGAGCATGCAACACAAGACTGAATTATTGATTAAAAGAAGAACCGGATATCCAGTAGTAAATGTGTTGATACATTTAACATTCATTGCATATGAAAATGTATTGATAGTATTAAAATATTGAAATATTATAACAAGATGGAAGATGGCAAATGGTCTTCTCATAATCTCAGATATATGTATTTGATCCTAACTCATTATTTTTGCAGTAAAATTGAACTGCTACATATGTTATTATTATTAATTAAAATATCACGAGAAGCGCACGAGTGAGCTAGATAAATGCAAAATTATTGAGGACTCACATTACTGTTTTCATAACATATCCATATTAGGTATACGATCTTGTAATCTCTTCCAAAGCTATCAATCATACGATATTTTCTTGTTTTTTTCTGGTAGTAATTGCCTAGTTAATAAATAATAGTAAGGTTATCTATGCATACATTCTCATCACACGCAGCCAAAGACTACCATCGGGCGATAGCCCGTTGTGTCGGTTCAAAAATGGACCGGTTTGCCGAAAAAGTCAAATATCAAATAATTGTACAATTAATACAATAATAATAATATTTTTTCAGTCACAAATGTGATTTTCCATGTTTTGTCTAGTTAATCGAAAGTGTTTTGTTTCTATTTTTAAGAATTTTGTTCCATTTAATTCTATATATTTACACAGATGTCCAAAGTTTAGTAGTAGAACTTCAGAAAAATTTTAATTTTTTGTATCTCCGAAGATAATTTTCTAAAGAAAAACATATCTTTGTCGATAATTAGTAATTAAAAGTTAGTAGCATGATAGAGCTACTGCAATGAAGCTGTTTTGTCAAAATTACAGTTTTTTTTTAATATTTAATAAAATGGCAAGCAATTTAACGTTCGAATTTGAGATACATATATAAAACTGAAATAAAAACAACTTTTGTCTGTAAAAATTTTCGGAACTCAAACAAATAAGCCTATTTAGTGGAAAAATGTAATATTTAACAGGTAGCGAAAGTTAGGTGAAACCGTCTGAGTAGTAGTCTGTTTCTTTTCATCTTTCTTAAAGTCCTACTCGAATTTCAAAATAAATTATTAATACAGGTTTTTTCCATATGATGCCAACCTTTTGAACGACACTATATTTTATATTTTATAACGTTAAGGAATAATATCTTTAAATAATATTATAATTTTTCATGTCTTAACAACATAAATAATATGAAACTGTAATAATATTGATCAATAGGTCTTAAATTATTTCTACTGATCAAAAAGGTTCAATTTCTTGCGAATAAATATATTTATAATATCAACATAATAAAAGTTGCACATAAAACGGTTTGTAAATCTATGGTGAAAGGTAATTCAATCTGAGTGTATCATCTGCGAATAGAGAACAGAGTTCAAACAATGTGGTTGAATAAACACTTCAAAAGAATGGATCGCGCAATCTAATTAAATTGTAGTTCCTGCTTAAACTTGAAGTAATAACAAAATTAGCTATAAATCTTAGCCAAAAGATGTCAGTGAACAATGGAATTTCAGTTCGAAATATTAGTGGGATGTTCAAATACCCAATCGGTTGTTGAAAATGTTGAAACCTTTTAAATTTCGGAATAGTTTCTTAATAGCTTTCAATTATTAAATTCGATCACTGAACCAGCATTAAAATTTGCAACATTCGTTACGCTTTACTTTACTGATATCACGTTCATGGTTGCAAGCAGATTATTTTTACAATCAGCATAACAAATTGTGCAAAAACATCCCTTTACTTAAAACACGCCTTTAAACAATGCACCTTGATAGCTAAATATTGTATTGTCTGCGACTGGAATTGTGAACTCTTCGCTTTCAAAACGAAATAAGGATTCCCTTCAAAACTTGACCTTCATGGGATCTGCTAATGAAGAAATATCTAACGAAGTCTTGGAATTTTCCCTAGCATCTGCAAGATCTGCAATGCTGTGTCCGCGTCTTTCTTCTTCCAAATGGAAGTATAAATTAGATTAAAGATCTATTTAGTTTAGATACCTAATATTAACAAATTAACGAGAAGAAGACTTGATTGAAATCTCTACGGATAGTGCACTAAAACTTCAATTCAAGGAAAATTCATCACCTATTTATTTGAAAAACTTTTCTCAGCTCATATATACCTACAAAATAGATACGGAAACCGCGTAAGATATGTAGAATCTGATCTCCGAATTCAACTTCATTATTATTATATTATTAAGATTATTAAGGCGATGGACCATTGAGGTCCCTTAATGCCTAGGCCGAAGCCCTTTACAGCGCGTGTCACGTGTCACCTTGTGAAGGGGCCCCAATCAAAAGAGCTCCAGTGGTAGACGGGATCGGTTCCGACTCAAGAGTTTTCACCAGGTTCAGGGGCGGGCGAACAGCCACGTATTCCGCCTAGTCGGAAACGGGTGGAGGGGCTAATGCTCTGAACAGGCTTAGCACCGTCTTTGTATCCAGTCTCCGGATCTCCTCAGTGTTGCAGAGCTCTATCGTTGGGCTCTGCGTCTTGGGGGGGATAAGCGTTACGCATCTGCACTGAATGTGCATTGATGTTCCGTTTTTTCGTTTGCACCATCTGCACAAAGATTCATCTTAGGTGGTAATGGTCCGTGTTCTGCTAGTATCTGTGTCAGCAGTTTAGCATCTGTTCTAACCATATTCCTCACTTGCTAATGTGCAGTTCAATCAGTGCTTTCGACTGCTTGCAACCGTTCACTAGTTGTCACTCTACCAAGTGTTGTGATCTGACGCAGCAGTGGATTGTCTCTTTGAAATGTTCACCGCTGGCATGGGGCCTATTAGGGGTTCTTTAGCCACCAGTTTGGCAAGCTCATCGGCTACCTATTTGATTTCACCTTATTCCAGAGTGACTGGGGACCTAAAATAGGGTGAATTTACCCGTCTCCTCTAAGGTTGATTAGCGTGTTGATTATTCACTCCCACACTAGCTTCGATGTTATTCTCATGCTACCCAGCGCAGCGAGGGCTGATTTGATTTGATTTGATTTGAGTTTGGGTTCTTTTTTTCATAGCTGTTTGGAAACGGCACGTTATTGCCAGTGTATCGTAGTGACATCCCATCCTTTCTCTTTTAGTAGATGGGATGTGACCACTGATTAGTAGTGAGGTGTCTACCGTTTTCCTTCCATTGTCCCGTTGACATAAGTCTGTAGGCAGCTTTTGTTCAGCTTCTTATATAGTAAGGTCTAAGGCGGAATGGTTCCACCTTCATTAAAACTCCAAGTGCAGCCGTCGAAGTACTTTCCATAGCTACCGTAGCCGCACCTAGGATGATCTTTCTCAGATACTGCAGGGCAGATTTGGTCGTTCTAAGCTCTGTTCTTCGTCACCACACCACCACCGAAGGATATGTCACCCTTGGCTTAAGTATGGCTTCGACGATCCACATTATGGTGTTGGGCTCAGGCCTCAGTTGTGTCCAATAGCTTTTCTGCACAACTAGAAGGCTCCAGTGAATTTGCGGCACTGTTGCTCTAGTTGTGGTTTCCCTAGGAGTTTCTTGTCTTAGATAACACCTAGGTGTTCAGCTTGATCTCTAATTTTATTGAAATGACCTGCTATAGTCCAGTTCTCAAGTGAGTACTGGCTTGTACTTCCTAGTGAAAGCTACTATTTCTGTTTTCTTAGGGTTAATCTTCAACTCTTTGTCACTGCACCATTTACTTACGCAGTCAGGGCTGATTGTATAAAGTCCATCAGAGCGTTCAGAAATTTTCCTCTGACAATTTCGTGACATCCTAGTTGCCTACTTTCCTCAGTCCAGCGTCGACCACTTTGTTCCAGATGATGGCTAAGAGTACTCACCTGTTGGCATTCGTTTTCCACACAGCCAGTAATCGTGTTGTTGCTGTTAGAGACTTGCAGCTTCCTGTTTTTCAGCATGTCCTGAATCCAAATGTTTACTAAGTTAGGAACTCATTTATCCTTAAGGATAAGGAATTGAACTTTTGAAATAAAAAAATGTTGACAAGCCTCTGAGAAGCATCATCAAACTTCTCATTAAATCTGAAATTCCGATTTTTCTAAATTCTTTCGATTGTGAATAAAATAAAATATTTCGTAATTTGTGTATTGTTTGGAGGTTCACATCTTAGAAATAGTTAACCACTGATATTTTCGACGATTGTTCGATGGGTACATATAGACAGTCCTTTCAAAAAAATGATAAAATATTGATATCGGCAAGATCATTTTCTACGCTGGTGAATAAGTGTGTCTTCGACTTTTTTTGGCATACTTCAACTTCACATTACGGAAGGACCGGGGTTCGGATCCTGGTTGTGACTAACTTGCCGTGACTTTTTTCGCAGATTATACCACATTATTTGCATTGAATCCATCACCACCTCTATCTATCCAGTGCGGCTGAAGGAGGCTCTCTCCTTACAACCATTCTCTAGTTAAGAGGTAGAATCTCTTATCGATAGCTTCGATAGCCATTATGAACTACTTGCCTGCTCTGGCAATTGTACTGCATGAAGTAAGTAATGCGGATATTACTTTTTAGTTTCTAATTTCCATATATTTATGAACAAATATCATTAAACGCTTACGTACCCGGAATAAATAAAAACTATTTAATTTTAATGTTTATTGTTTATGGTTGAAATAAAATATGTAATCAAATACGTTGCCATGGGTGACATTTAACAATTAATTATTCATTTGAACTTTTGTATGTATCTTGCTGAAATAATTTACGTCTGATAAGTTTATTGAATCGTTAATATTCCAATTATATTTCGTTTCAAATATTGACTACTACAGAACTATATTCATGTCATCTATTTATCTGCTATTATTTTTCATCACCTACAAATTAATGATTAGCAAATGGACATAATATTTGAACAAATTACTTGTTAGGTATTATCCACAACCTACAACGGTAATATTTTTCGAGAGTTTAGTAAAGCTGCGAAACTCTCACCCTACTGCCACCAGGTGGGCTCGTATGGTTCTAGACGGGTCCAAGGTAGGTCAGGCTTCTGGGGCGAGAGTGTACCTAAAAAGGCCAAAGGTCACTATCTCAGTGACTCTAGGCGCTTACTGCACGGTTGTGCCATGGAAAACCTGTGAAGAAACTATGTAAATAGGCGCGTATATATTTGCACAGAAGACAACTAGTCAGGAGAAGTAAAGTTCAACTCATCTGGGTCTCTGGACAGAGTGGAGTTGAAGGAAATGAAATGGCAGACTCCCTGTCCTGGCGGGGGTCTTCTGGCGTCCCTGTCGAACCGGAGCGCCAATGGTTGCTTTATCAAATTGCGTGGAGGTTCTCGCCCTTCTGGGCCTGTGCCAAGGCTCTCACAGAAATTCCTTTCTCCAAAGAAAAGGGACATCAGAGACATGACTGAACACTGGAATCCTAACCTGTTACTGTCGTCTTAACAAACACCTTCATACTATGGGTATCGCGAATGATCCGATATGCAGGAAATGCAGAGAGACGGAAGAAACTGCCTCTCACATCCTGTTGGAATGCCATGCATTGACATCCCTCAGGCACTGTTACTTCGGAGAATTAAAACTGCTCCCAGAAGAACTTATGGGAGCCAGCGTTGGCAATATTCTGGGTTTCTGTCGGGCCACAAACCAGCTAGAATAGAATAGGCATTTGACCACGGGGCGCACAATTGACCCAACTAAGTACCCTATGTGCACTTGAGGGATAAGCCCCCTCCCCTCAAATGATGAAAACTTCGAATAGACTTGCGTGCTGAGCCAATACCCTCTGTAGAGGGTATTAGCTGAGCGGCTCATGAGCCTCTCACGTAACAAATTTTCCCCTCTCCAATTAGTACAGTAAATCTATCAGGCTTTTGTGGGAAAAAATTACCGCAGCTATTTTTTTATTAATCGTAAACGGGGAATGTGAAGAGCTTAAAACCAACAAGCTGTGTTTTTGGATTTGATTTTCCGCGAGAACTTTAGGTCGTAGAGAAAAATGTTGTGAATAAAAATTGTAGAGAACAATATTATTTGAAATTTACTTCATGCAGTCGCTGTGCTACAGCCATAAGTATTAAAAAGCAGAGGGCACCAAAGTTGCCAAAAATGAAATTTTCCTCTTTTTATACACGAAAACAGTAGAAATATAAATGTTGTAGAGTAAGTAAGTGATGCAAAATTGATAACAATAATAAATGTTGTTATCCATTTTGCAACACTGAGGTGTTAGTAAAGCAGCTGCTATATGTTGATGTCAAATTATTTGATTAACAGAGCCCAGATTATCGAGTTGAGAAACAGTTCATCAGATCCGCTTAAAATCCTGAATGAAGTACCCCAGAGTTCTATATTAGGACAACTTCTTTTCTCAATATATAGTTTTGCTTTTAGTAAATGATTGTCCTGCTGTCAATTGCTTCTATGCTGATGATGGACAAATTTATCGATCTTTTTCTTCCTATGTATACCTCGGCAGAGATACCGACCGGTAGCCCTGCAGCTTGCTCCTTACGCTGAGGCGCTCAAGTCAGTCTTACTAGTCAACCTAGAGAAACCTAATAACTTACAAATTAATTCATGACGCTATAGGAACCCTACCCCTACATAGAAAAAGTTTTCCACCCAAAAACGATAATTATCTCTAATTGTGAATTTGTTCTATTTCTAAACTTGATTCTGTTTTATATTTTATTGCAGGTTTCCATAGCAGTCCACGCAACCAGTTTACTAATGCTTGTCACGATTGTTGTGTCGAGTTCGAGAAGCTTTCAAGCAGTCAGATTTGTTAATAATGGTGACCTGACGCGGTCCATAGCTCACTTCGATTTTCCTCCAAGTGCTCTGAATTATGACATAAAGATACCTACGAATTATTATAATTCATTCAAAGAATGGCACGATGAGAATCTTGCCACACATCTTCTGTATCCGGGACTGTTGCCAGATTATGAACATTTCACTCCAGACTTCAGTGATGGCTTAGGTAAATCGTTTATTATTGTAAATTCAGTTCGAAAATGTAATAATAATACTAGGGGGTCGGTCAGTACGCTGCGCATGTCCAAAGGGTTAAGACGGAGTGAGTGTTTCGGATTTGACAATAAATTTATTCAATTTTAATTTTACGTACTAGATACCTTTAACACTCTCTACATTCCAGTAAATTTAACGCATCATATATTCTGTGAAAATTTCGATTAAATCGGAGTCATCGTTCGACCGCTATATAGAAACAATAAACATATGTCTTAACGTGCTGCTTGAGTGAAAGGAGAGCGACAAGCGACATCGTTTCCTATGCTCACTTCGTCCTTCGCATGAGCCAATCAAGAGTCAGTCCAGTTGCGCAAGCTCTATTCTTTAGCACTGTCTCTTACTACAATCGGCCAGATAGTTATAGCACCGAACAGTGCGCTGAACAAAGCGAATAGCGTCGTGTATTTCGACGTGCCACTCTGCCTAATAACTCCAAAACGACTTAAAATATGACATTGAATTTACTAACCAGTAAATTTAACACATCATATCTATATTCTGTGAAGAAAGTTTTGAGTAAATAGAACTCACCGTTCGATCGCTATGTATAAACCAATAACCTGTATGAACCGATTTGAGGAAAGATTTCGTTCGCTACACACACTCTGTCCTAATAACTATACGTAATGTAAGGGAAGTATTGTAATCGGTCTAAAAAACACAGAAATATCCTTTTTAAGCATTTCTGAATCCATCTAGACTACTTTCGATCTGATGTATGTGTGTATGTGCGTCCGTGCCTAACCTCATTGGTCAAATTCGAATTGGAAAATTTGCAAATCGCTTTAAAGAGGTGAAAATAGGAACTGTATTATCTTGGGGGGCGGTAGTCTCCTCGCAACCATCTTCTGTTTTTCAAATGGAACTATAGTATTTGATTGAACCGTTATAACAACAGTGTTTTTCTGGTTACAAATATTTGCATGTACATTTACCTCGCTAAAGTGTCCAAAATTCTTATTTTCAGATTTGTATGACATCACATTTACGTCATCGAATTGTGGCGTCAACAGTCCCATTACATTAATTACTCTGTAGTATCATGAAAGAAAGATTGATTGTGTCAATGATTTACGTAGAGTCAATTTGACGTCTTTCCACCTAACAAAACCCAGATTTATTCATACATAATCATGATTTCTATTTTTTTATCTAGTGTTTGTCAACCAATGTTGGCTTCAATGTTCATTCCATAATTATATGTGATGAATTGAGAAAAAAATTGCCTAATATTAGATTCTAATTATTGTGATTAGTTTTTTGTATTTAAATACGCAAAATTTTATAATAAAAGCCTTAATAATAATTAATACTTATATCGGATTTACTACTTATTTATTATAAATAGAATTAATGTCAACAAAACTCCTGTTAACTATTAAGAGCTAGTATCAACATAATTTTAATGGTAGTACCAGTAACATAACTACTCGTTCCGCTGATGAGTCCGAGAAGGAGAACTTTTGATGGTATTGTAACTGGTTGATCTAGAGAAACCTTTCCTTGGCATAAATAAAATTACTTACGATGTTACTTTCTGCCGTAATATTATCGAATTGTTTTTTGTTAATTGCAGTGATAAATAAATAATTGTTTTATTGTTTAGCCTACCCTGATCCGTTTCTTTTGGTTGGATCGAAAGCCAGGAGAATGGCAGCTTACTTATATAGCAAAGAACTGTTCTTCAGTGATATCCCTCATAAAAGAGCAGTACTGCATAACCAAGAAAAAAGGTCACTCAATGGACTATTACCTAATAGATTGGGATCTATAAGACCAGGATTCCCATTTTATAGACACGAATCATATTTTATATAGGATCTCATTAATATATAGGTTTATAACATGAATGTGATTAATTCAATGAATTTTAACTTTTTTAACACGCCAAGGTATGAGTTTTGTATGAAAACAGTTAGCATTTAAGCAAAGACTGCGTACAGTTGCAACGAATTTTTATTTTATGTAAATAAATGACTATTTATTATTATTTTATAAAATATAGTTTTTTGGAAGAATTGTTGATCTTTTTTTCATACACTATGGTGTTCACTTGAGTCCATTGCAAGATCTTCTGTATGTTTTGTATAATACACATAGAGTTGGGACCTACCTACCCATCCACCATGAGCTCCTGGTTGCCTGACAAAATGTGTATGCATTGCCTCGAAACATGCATCCTGTCTCCTAATATAAGATGTGTGAGCATTTCAAAATAAAAAGCATAATATGCAGGGCCGGACCTAGAGTTTAAGGGGCCCCGGGGCAAGACTAAGTTCGGGGCCCTATTTCTCTATTGAGTTTGTCAACTCAATGTTTTCCAATTTTTGTAAAAAAAAAGAAACAAGGCATTATTATTTCTATTCATAAATATTTTGTTTTATTTGTCTTACACATTTTTCACGTTGTATTACATATTAATTTGTAAGTTAAAATATCAGACATTATAACATCATCAATCATGTAAAGTAGTAATATATCCTTAGCTATAATATTATACGGTACTTTCATCCCCTACATTACAAAATTATGAATTATATAGAGAAGGATGAGATATTCGGGTAGTCATTATAAATCACCTTTAATTCGCTAATATTCAGAAGTTGTTCGATAAGATTTTAGTATTAAAAGATTAAACTAATGCTCATAATCATCGATATTTGAGAAAAAAAATTTAGAACTTTCCTTTTCGTGCTTTTGACTTTATCGAAATCAATTGTGCGCGCTTGTTGCATCGAGCTCCGCAAGTAACTTTTGATTAATTTTAATTTGGAAAGCGATCGTTCAGCTTTTGCCGTAGTGACTGGGACTGTCAGAAACATGAGAAGGGCTGTACAAACATCTGGGTAGCTTGATGACAGTAACGCATTTTCAATTATCTTAAAAATGAGCTAGCTCTTTTACGACATGTATATCCGAGAAAAGGGTAACTTCGGAAGAAACGCTCCATAAAATGATAAATTCTTTACGTTTATAAAATCTCACACTTCTAACAATACCGTTTTTTTTCTAAGCTCAAGATTTGTACAGAATCTTATAGGTTTAGAAGTAATTATATTAAACAGATTTTTCGCAATATCTTTTATTATTCTAAATAAATAAATTAATCAGTTAATAAATTTTAACATAACGAAGAACAATGAGACAGCGCTAAAAATGCTTGCACTTCGAAACATTTTTCCTGTTTTTGTCCTTCGCTCAGGGGGCCTCCCGAGTCCGGGGCCCCGGGGCATTTTTTCTAAGCTCAAGATTTGTACAGAATCTTATAGGTTTAGAAGTAATTATATTAAACAGATTTTTCGCAATAGCTTCTATTATTCTAAATAAATAAATTAATCAGTTAATAAATTTTAGCATAACGAAGAACAATGAGACAGCGCTAAAAATGCTTGCACTTCGAAACATTCTTCCTGTTTTTGTCCTTCGCTCAGGGGCCCCCCCGAGCCCGGGGGCCCCGGGGCATTGCCCCAAGGGGCTTGAGCCCCCCCAATGTTTTGGGAAGGAGGGCTCAGCCCCCCCAATGTTCAGAAAGGCGGGCTCAGCCCCCTTCCCAAAAAAGTACCATTCAAACCATAAACAAACTATTAAAAACTGTAAACAAACTTTCGTATCTATATTTTGTTTAATAAAAATGATTTATTCACTTGCACGAATGAATACATAATCTACTGAATTTGTAATGTAATGAAGTTTTGTTGTGGAAAACAATCGTCAAGCATCTTTGGGGGAGTCGGGGAATTTTCAGTTTGTGCGTAAACGCACCATCACTGGCAACACTGGTAGCTAAAACCGGGATTACGTGGTTCACCGTTGGCGGCACTGAGTTGGGGAGGGGGGCGCACGTCAGTTTGACAGGTGAGTTACAGTAACGAATACACTACGCTCATTGTAGATCACTCAGTTCAGGTTCCGTTTAAATGCATTACAACCACAATGTGTTTTATTCAGTAAAAGTGTCGATGCACAATGAACCGTAATGTCATTAGTAACTGTAGCTTGATTCTAATTTGTAAATAAATCTTAAAAAGTTTAGCAATACAAAACCTAAACTGACAGTTTCCGTCCTTTTCGTCCTTTTAACGATAATCAACAGTTTAAAACTATTATCCAAGTAAAATGTTCAACCTTGACCCTTAACCCCCCCCCCCCGCCCATCAATCACTTTTAGTCCTTTTAAGTCGGCGCCCATGGGTTAATATCTAAGAAGTAACTTGTTGATTTATTGATTATTAAGTATCACTTGATCTTCATTGTGGAAAATATACACTGCATTTTATTTGATCTAATATGATGTTCCAGTCGTGATCACTATTATATTCAAAGGCCAACACGAGAGTTGGTGAATAAATTGAAATACAGTTTAGAAATAAATAATTTTTATTACAAGTTAAACGTTTTCTCATGCACGACAATTCAGTCGAAATAGCGTAAGTATAGATATTGCTAAAACTAGAAGATAATTGCTCTTAACAGTACTAGTAGAATTGCACAAATCCCCTCGGCAAAAACACATTAAAACTCTCCTGTAGTTCCATTTTGTGTATGCACACCGATCCTCACTGTCGGAAGGACCTCGTTGCAAACATAGTCGTTGTGTTGCTACTCCATATTCAGCTGAAACGTATGAAATAAGCAATAAACATTTATAACATCAAAGTGAATCTCCAGAAAAACCATGTCAGAACTAGAAATATTGCTATTTGAGCATTCTACCTTAAATATACTTTTAACATTATAACGACGCATGTAGAAATTTGCAAGGGTTTTAATTAATTAAATTAGTGTAAATTTGACTTAATGATTGAACGCCTGTTCTATGATTTACAGACTTAGAGTCACGTTTTATGTGAATCATCTCCACAATAGATCTTTTATAATAATTGATTTTTTTAGTTGAAATATTAACAGTTTTGCAATCGAATTGATGGTTATAATCAAAACAATGTTGTGGCGATTAACTCTTGGTAGTCCGCTCCTGTATAGGTAGAGACAGCCAGTTATGTTTTGAATGATTTTTATTTATTTAAATAATTAATCATTGAAGAGGTCATTTTATAGTAATTCTTCATATTAATAACCGGAATAAACAACCCTTCATCACATGTGTATTATTGCCATTTGTGTAATGTTACAACTCGCAATCATTGAATATTCGACATGTTCAGTCGGTAATTTTTTCACATTCACCATGAATAATGAATGAATTCATAATATCTTCACTTGAATATTGATTACTATTATCCGTATCGTTTAATTTAATAAAACTCAATATAATACCAGCTGTAATGACTTTTACAAATAATTTATTATTACATTTGACGTTTTAGTAAAAGTCATATTGCACTAAATTATTGTTTTTTGCAACATTTCGATGACTTTCATGAACGTTTTTGGTAAAAGTTCAATATAACCGAGAAACGCAGCAAAAATTCAGTGACGCATCAGAAAAATTTTAAATATATGCGCGTTCTATTTGAAAAAAAATTACTAAAAATTTCACTGAATTTAGAACATCCTGTGAATAATTGCTTGGGGTATTAACTTTCGATTCCGAAAAAATTTAATCTGAGATTTTAAAAATGGATAGGTAAATTGCTGTATTTTTAAGATGAAAGTGAAAATTGAATTTTTACACATAAATCAAGTTATCTCGAATACAGTTGATTGTGCGTATACAGACAATCCATGAAAGTCAACTCAAAATTACTGGTACAATCCAAATTGGTAATAAAAATTATAGCATTCCATTCAAAATAAGAAAGTTAATACTTTGACAAGAACCGATAGACCTAAATAGCTGTCAACTGAAGCTCCGTTTATATTCTGAAATTTAGTCGATGAATATTTGAAGTATTCCTTTCATTCATCAATATAACTATAACAATAAGTGTCTTGTTGATATTTTCTGTGTTTGGCATTTGAAACGATAAAGTTTTCGTTTCCAATACGATAATGTAATATTATAATGACCTTCGACAAATGTCATATCAATAAATTAAAACAAACCTTCTTTCAAAGCATTTTCGGCTTCATAAATTTTGCCGCACCATCCAGATGCACAAGGAATGATCTCAACTCCTCTTTCATTGTCAATTAGGGTTGCATTAATTGTGAACGAGTCTTTGCAGCTTCCTAATTCTCCTCTTGATCGGCACACGAAACATCGCCTTAGAAGTCCTGAAAGATAAATGAACTTCTAATGTATGTACTAATGAAATATGAAGAATATGTTCCTGCACGTATTATGACCCCAGAAGCTGAATAAACTTTTAGATAATGTTCGCGTATGCCATAGAAAAATAGGAACCTAATGACCGTGCGACCTGAAAAAAAGATTTGTTTTGATGTCTATAGCGATGCACTCAAATCTGTATGGCCTGGCTCAAACGAAACCATGTCCAAAATGCAAAAAATGAACATTTTGACCAATTTTACGGATCACTTTCTCAGTTTTTTTTTGAGCACTTCTGGTAGGTACTAACTAAGATACCAAATTAGAACCCTTTCATCGTCGATATTTGAGGAACCTCCAGTTCAAATTTCGTGATGATAGAATCATCCCCCCTCCTGGAATAGAATATACATATGTTTTTTTGGTAAAAATTCAAATTGGGCTATTTTGGCCAAATCTGCAACGAATTGAATGAAATTTGGTATGAAAATAGTTCATTCACAAGCCACATGCCAAATTTTATGCAAAAATATAGAATCCTTCCACCGCAATTCCATTTTTAGTCTAATTTTGAAAAATTTTCAAATGGCAGCTGAATTTGTGCCAAGTGTCGTAGGAAATTTTTATGTACTTTTTATATATATGTTGTGTATAACTAATTTTGGGGGGTTGCCGTACATTTTAGTCAATTTTGTTGTGCATAAAAATACCTACAATTTGGTTTTTATTACTTGGCCCTACGACCCTTGGCGCAAATCCAGCAGTCATATGAAAATTTTCCAAAATTAGACTAAAAATGGAATTCCGGTGGAAGCATTCTATATTTTTGCATGAAATTTGTCCAAAATAGTCCAACTAGAATTTTTGTCAAAAAAAACATATGTATATATCTATTCCCAGAAGGGGGAAAGATCCTATCATCACGAAATCATCGGCTTCGTTATTGATATCAAAACAAACCTTTTTTTCCAAGTCGCTAAGGGACTCTAAAAATGTTCGCTCATTTTCCAGGCTTACTCCACTATTTGGATAAAATTCAAATGAGTAGGATAAGGACAATTTGAACTAGAGATGTCGAGAAATGTTGCTTTACTTAAAAAAATTATTTCTACAATATTGAAATTACAGCTAAAATAAAAACATATCAATTGTTTTTTGGAGAAATTTGATAACTTTCTCATATTCTCACTATAGGTATATAAGTACATTAAATAAAAACAATCATGGTTGAGCTTTCTTCGAAAATTCAGGAAAACTAAAGAATATTCAAACGATATGCTCGGCTCGTGTTGAGCTTCATCCCACAATGATTCATAAGAGCATTCAACTTGCTTGAAATTTATCCCAGGTTATTAAAACATTCCGAAAATGCAACCAGTATTCAATGCATGACTAACATAATGATGAATAGTATATACTTCATTATGATCCAGTGCGTTTTTGCGGGATTGGTAGCATTTAATAAAAATGTGAAATTAACACTAGAATGTAAATATGTCCATTCAAAGACTGCAGTGGGCAATCGAGACAGAAACCTAAGGTTTTGAACTTACCAGAAATTGACGTAGGTGCACACGCAAGAAACACTATTAATATAGTAAATATTATAACTATCTTTGACATTTTTCTAAAATTAGATTAAAATAGTTGCTACAAATACTAAAATATGTTAGACTTTCATGTTTCATCGTAAGATATGTGGGTACTTTCTCTTTTAGGTTGACTGATATCGCGATTAATAAGATTGTACGACATCTACGGGAAAGCTTGTAACTATCGACTAACTCAAGTAATGCAATTTTATTTTACCATCAGCCAACAGACACTTGAATCTACAAGATGGTAGATAACTTGTTATACACGGTTCTCTTCCTCTCACATAACCATTTAATAGCTCGAATAAAATTGACTGGGTTACGAGACTCTTCGCTCAAATTATATTTATTCAGTAAATATATTCTGCAAACAAAAAATGTATATTATGTTTTTGCCATTTACTATGCAATTGTACCATTACAACATTATCAATCAATCATTTTATTGTAAATAAACGAATACAGTCGACATGAAGAAAGTCTTGCATTCATATTTTGTAGCAGGTACCAATCCATGCATAACTTCAAATTTTTGAATACTTAAAAATTACTAAACCTATTGGAATTAGTTTTCAGTCTAGACTATTTTCATTGTAATACTATCTATATATAATACAACTAGTCACTCTTTACTGGCTCAATTTATTAAATTTCTTGGGAAATTATTTCTGAATCTAGCCCGCTTTTGTTGTATTGCTAAGATACAGTTCTAACCAAAAGAACAAACACTCTTTGCTTGCAAAATCCATTAAAAATTTGTTTTTAGCCTAGTTTGCTTTTGTTGAATAGTAGGTACTTTTTTATACTTTGACTACACGAGAGGGAACACCGACCATGGAAATATCTATAGAAAAGGGAGAGATCTCCCACCTTTCTACGATGTTCTAGAAGGGTCAATAAACCGTAAGTGTGTCATCATCAATCAAACGAATAGCTCTCTTCTGGATAGTATCCAGGAGCTTCAGCGTATTTTTGGAAGCCGAACTCCAAACATGTGGAACAGTACTCCAGGACAGGTCAAATCTGTGCTTTGAGTTCTTTGTAGATAATAAGGAGCTTCGGGGATGTAAAGTAGCTCTTGGCACGGAATAGAAAACCAAGTTTTCGTGAAGCGGTTTTCGCAATGGACATCACATGATCGTCCCATGAGAGGATGCTGTTGGTGGTGATCCCGAGCATTGTTATGGAAGACTTCATGGGAATAGTTGTACCTGACATCATCATATTAGGGATTGTGGGATCCGCCTTCCTGGAGAAGACACAAGCTTGAGTTTTGGTTGCATTAAACTCTACTAGATTATAAGATCCCCATTTCAAAATCTTTGCCAGATCTTCATCAATTGCGTCAACCTTTCTCCTCTGGCTTAATTGTATGGTATAGGGTACACTTCTAGCCTTGCTGGCCAAATTTATTAAGCTTTCTGCGGGAAATAGTTCTGGGCCTAGATTGTTTTAGTTGTATTGCTAGCTATACTATACTAACCAAACGTACACAATCTTTGCTGTGGAAATTTGTTCTTAGCCTAGATTGATTTTGTTATATTACAAGTCAAGCTGCATTACTACACTATGTTCGAATCAAAGTTGGAAAGAATCAAAACAAATGTAGCTTGCATTTCAGTCAGGCAGGTATTGGTCAGTCGGTGATGAAAGCTGGAAGGAAAAGCTCACTTATTTGTTTTGATTAGTTCCAGCTTGGATTTGAATATACTGAAGCCAGAAGAACAAATACTATTTTCCGGCAAATTTCAATTCTGTGAAAATTGGTTCTAAGTTAGTTATATTGCTACCAAATTTACTTGCTAGCAACATTTGTTAAATCTTATGTGAAAATTAGTTAAGTCTACATTGCTTTGGTTGTATTGCACGCTACATTATTGATCAGAAGAACAAACTTACCTGCAGATTTGGCTTTTCAAAACTTTTTTCTACTACTTATGCAATTTCGGTAAAATTTAAAGCAAAGATTTTCTTTCAAAATTGTCCCAAAATCTTCGTAGCAATAAATATCACCCACAAAAGTAAATCAAGAATAAAGGTTTTGCACTCTACTGTAATACATTTAATAGCAATAAGCAAGAATGAAAAGTCATTCAGCCATCGTGACTATGATATAGTGACTACAAAAATATCCGTAGTCATCCAAATGAACAATATTGCAAACCTCCAAACCTATTTCAATGAGAGGATAAGTATCAAGAGTCCAAGATTAAAAGCAGAAGCATTTGAATGTATTTCAAAATATCATAAAAAGGTATCAAACATCAATTCAATCTTCAGTAGGGACTCAAATTATATATGGAGGGGTACAAAAAAAGTAGGAGTCTACTTGTGCACACCCAGAAGGAAGCTTTCAGTTCCTCTAGGTACTCAGTAACCGTTTTCCAAGCCAAGGTCTGTGCAATCTGGACCTAAACCCTGGAAAACCTGAGACTAAACTATCGAGGTAGGCGACTATGTCTCCACTGACAGCCAAGTGGCCCTAGGTGCACATCGCGCCCATGCAGTGACTGCTAGGCTTGTTTTGGAATACAGGGAAACCCTTGCTGGATTAGCCAGACGTAATAAAAAGCTAGTATGGGTACCTGACCACTCTGATGTGAAGAGAAACGAAGTGGCCGATGAATTGGTCAAACAGAGAACTTCTGGATAGACAGTGGTTCTCGGTTTGGCATAGTTCCCCCGAAATAACGCAGGCGAACCTTCAAATCACGGAGTACTGGCCCAAGAGCTCGAAAAGACTTAAAGCTGGTGACAGGATTTCTCACACATCTACACTTAATGGGCATCGTTGATGACCCAGGTTTTGGTAGATGCGGACAAAACTGCCTCTCATATCCTTGTAGAATGTCCAGCACTAGCTTCTCTTCAGCTACAACAACTCGGCAGCGCATACATGCCGCCTGAGGCCATAAGAAACATCAGTACCTTATATGCAGAATCGTAGCTTTCGGCCCTGTTAAGCATGCTGAACTGAGCCTTGTTTCAAGGGGCTTACAATAAACCCAATCAAGTGGTATAAATGCTCTTGACCTGTCCCCCCAGTTTTGATTGATTGAATGAGATTGAGAGGGTCAAAATGTCTTGAAAAACAGTAATCAGATGGAAGAAAGAATATGGATAAATTGACCTCGTCATCAAGAGTTATTTAAGAATCATTTATTTGATAATATTTTGTGACAAACAATTTAATCATCAATTTCGTCGTCCGTTTCATCTGTTGCTCTTATTTTCATTTCTTCATCTTCTTCCTTCAACATTTGGTATGATTTGAAAGAACGCCATTTACTGCACATTATTATCAAACCAGCCAAGTAACAAGTAAGAGTTAGAGAGAGTACAAATCCCAAGTAAACTAGATGCCGGAGAAAAGCTGAAATTGAAATAAAGTTCTAGAACATTCCCCATTTCCATAATCACACAATCTGTTGTCTTGATAGGAATGGTACAAGAGTAAATATCGACTATGGACTAATTTCCTTCAATTCCTATTGTGATTGTCTTTGATGACATCTGCAAATATAGTCAGTAAGAATTTTACTGTGAGCTGTGCCCAACAGAATATTCATCAGTGGAAGAAGAGCTTCCTTTTTGGTAAGTAATTCCACTTGGTTTTAGTAGGACCTAAGAAATTTCTAGAATATTATCAATTACAGGAAAATGTTCAAAAATAAAATATTTTATCTTGTAAATCTTGAGGCGCAAGATAATTTTCTAATGTATGGAAAATCCTAGTGAATAATACTCCACTACCATTCCCTCATTCATCATTTCTCTTATATGTTATTGTAATTTTAGAAACCTCGTGTTAAAAGCCTCGATGTCGGAACTACATGTATTATAACTTGTTGCATTTTAATGTCTTCAACTTGGCAAGTGTAATTTCCTTCCTCGGAAACTTTAACCTCCACTAAGTACAAAGTGTTGAAGGTATCAACAATTATCCGTGGTTCGGCCTTAGGTTCAACAGGTATAACACTTTCGCCCGATTTTAAGATTAATCCATTCCTTCGCCAAATTACCTTGCTGTCCAGGGTAGATCTAAGAAGAAAATGAAAATTTTGATACTATACTACTTTCTGCTCATTTATTCAACTAACAGCGATATTAGACAGTCAACCTCTTTCCAGTTGATCTAGACTGGTGATAAGTTTTTTGTATTTGAGCTGGATATTAACTGATCATTATAAATTAGTAATTATTTTAAGATTATCTTACTCTGGACAAACTAATGTTAGGTGAGACTTTTCAGGGAGTACCACAGTTTTTCTGTATTTGAAAGATTTGCTTTTCCCAACTTTCCAGCCGCTGTTGACTCCCTCTGCATCTATACATAGAAATCAAATTAATGTGATTCTTAAGGTAAACGTAGTTCACACAGAGGCATCAACTTGACACTTTTGTCATTATTGGCTTGTTTCTAGAAATAAGTTGCTATTTGTCGATGAATGTTACTGTATTGTTTATGTCGCCACTAGACATCGATAAGACGCAACTTATATGGTTCTCCTGTTTGTCACATTACAACTTTGTTATTGTATTTTGTATGTACAACTTTGGTTTTAATCGCATATTTCGTGTATTTTTGCAATTTGGTTCCATTTTGTTCAGAAGTGTGTCAAAGTCACTGCTTAATATTCTACATTCAAATTTAGTTTTTTAAATGATCACCACAAGTTGATTGATGGTCAGCTTTTATCCTCTTCCATGACCACTTTCCTGCAAGGAAGGCCGTACCCAATAGTTTTTCAGTATGTGCTTTTCGCCACTGAATATGTTTGTCCTACTAAAACTAATTGTTACATGTTTCTGCAACAATGTTTTCTCCCTGTGTACACTAATTTTCCGTGATATTTTTTATGACAAGAAATAAAGTTTGAAAAAGTTGACAAAAGTTGCCAAGATTAGGCTTCTTCAAAGTTGCCATTTGTTGCTTCTGTAGACGCTCCCTGAAGGTTAAAAATAAGACAAAGATTGGTCAGTTTGAATCATAATTCACAGACTACAAACATATAAATCTGAAATTTCAATTTCCAATTTCAGATTTTAAATAATGTTGCAAATGTTATGCAAATCTACTGATCAATAGCCAATAATAATATTAAATTTGAACAGCTTTGTTCCCATAGAAAACTAAGGATGTCGATATAATCAAACATGCTATGTATATAGTGCTAGAGATAAATGTAACTGACCTAGATTGTCCTTACCTCAGACTAATATTAGTGTGTGATTCTTCCTTATAGCCAGTATGCAGGTAGGTAGATTTTAAACAGAATCCGATGCCAGCGCACGAGTGGCAAAAAGAGTAAGTTAAGCTTCCACCCATTGGCGCAATATTCCGATCGGGAAGCTATATTTATTTATTTTTCATTGAAAATTTTGGTGTAAAAAATATGGATTGCTTTAGGTGGCAATTATTGCCAGTTTCTTGTGCTAATGGGTTTTGTGTTGGGTGCATATATATACCTGGAAGTGCCCGCTAGGAACAAAATCTTATTGTTTTCCTAAAGCCGCTCACAAAAGAATACAATGAAATTTATGGATCCAGGTATTAAGACGACAAAAGTGTGCACATAAAGTTAATGTCCAAGATAATTGATATTGAATGTTTTATTTATATAAATGGAATATTTGCAGGCCAGATGGAACCTATGTACCGCCTCACTCACTCAAGTTTATCCACTGTCTATGTTCCTACAAATTGTAAAAAAAAACACACGCTGAAGCCGTAGCTTTAAATGCGAGTTGTGTGGAAGGAATGGCAGGGCCACTTGTAGATTTGCATTCTGGCGCTGTGATTGAGATGTTTTATTTTTTTTTTGTTAGTTCCGGTTAGTTACTTTACAATTTAAATACCTGGATTACAAATACCATCACATGGCTGGATTTCTATAAAATCAGGTATAATTCTAGTTGAATTAAATATCCCAGGCACCAACGTTTTCAACACCAAAGATCTACATGATATCTCGACTGCATTGATTAAAAATATTTCATGTTCAGTAAATGCAGACACATCTAAAGAAACCTAAAACTTCAATAAGATATTAGGTATTATTTTTTCTACATACTGATTCGTTGCGTTCTTCCTTTATCTTTATTCTACATCGTCCAATGTGCTTCTTTATTCCTTGATCTTTTGGTCTCCCACATACTTCACACTCGCCCCAGGATTCCCAGTCTGTCTTCAGTTCCATAGATAATTTCAAGTGTTCACGGAGGTACCTGTATTCTAAACCTGATGATTTGTTGAATAATTTATTAATAGGAACAAAATTGTCCTCGTAATAGGTTCTCCATTCGGTGAAATTGCCAGTTTCAAAAGCAGATGTATTCTGTTTGTCTACAACTGAAATCGTAATACTTTAAGTATATAATGAGTAAAATTCTTATTTCTGGGATTTTAAATATAGAAAAGCATATTTTTCATCTCTTTCGACGCCAATTAAGTAAGATAATATTAACTATTCTCACAGTTTACTTCACAACTCTGATAATAATAATTGCTCAATTTTCAGAAACAATAATTAAACAAAATTAGAACTATATGCCATGAAGTAATGATTAAATAAACTTATTGAATTTCATTAATTCAATATTTTCTCCGGTGGTTGTGAAGAATTGATTCACTTCGAATGTTTTAATTCAGCAAAATATGAATGTTTTATCCAGCTTCTCGTTGATGGAAGGTATAAATGAAGTTCACTCTACGGAATATCTGACGGTCTTACTTTACGTAAGTACGAAGTATTTATTTAAGTTAATTTTCAGAAGATTCTCTCGAAAATGTGTGAGTTGAGAATAATTCTGATTTTTGTTTAATGAATCCATGTTTTTAATAAAAATGATTAAGTGACATCAATTGTATACAACTCAAGCGTTGAAAACTAATAGGCTAGCTGGCTGGGCAAATTGTGAAGTCTTGATCCTCATATTTCCAATTCATTTATTGAATGCAGCGGCACATCGCACATGGTATAGTCACAAAATACGTAGCTCTGTGGTGCAGTACCCATGCAACGGGTATTCCAAGAAGTCTAGTAGACTTCTTGGTCTATTCAAATATACTTCTAATTTCTATGATTACCAATCCAACGGCACAGAATTATTCTATATTAGGAGTAACTATTAAGCAAAATAGTATATCCCACCCATACAGTTACTACATACTCCTAGCGGGGAGCGAATTAGCTGTTGATATACCCAATTCAATTAAAAGAGTTCTATATATAGAGTAGACAACTAAGCCTTTCACTGGTATTTTAATGGACATTCTGTCCTTCTCGCTCATGTACTGCGCTCTCACTGGCACGATGTGCGCGCGTTATACTTATTCTTGTATTCTTATACTCTTTACGATAGAAGGGGAGACCTGGCGAGTGAGAGCGCACTAACATGTGCGAGAAGGACAGAATGTTCAACTAGTTACCAGCGCTTTCATATGCTTAACACACTACTTGTCTACTCTATATATAGAACTATTTGATTCAATTCAATTCAACTTATATCGGTGGTTCTGGCTTAGGTGTTACGACCCCAGTAGGTTCAAAACTCCAAGCGGCAAAGTAAACGCAGGTTAGTTTTTTATTTTTGGCGGGTTCATTTTTTTATTTTTATTTATTTTTGGTAATACTAGGTTAGTAGGTTTTCCGAAAGTTTGTTGCAATTGATTGATGTTACTTTTTCATAGATTATTAAAGTACATGTACACTTGGATGGGAGGTACCAATCTTGCTTAATAGCCTCGCGTCTATATTATCTAGTGATGTAGTATTCACTGTTACGTATACTCAATAAAACATTTAAATGTTCTATGCAATACACGTTGCTTGATTCAAATTAGTAGTGATGTTGTCTGAACATATAACAGATTATTGTGAGCAGAGTCTGAATCTGAACATAGGGGCTAAGCTAATTTGAGAAAGAGAAATATAAAAAAGTTCACTCTATGGAGACACTAGCACCTGATGTCGGTGATTGGATTTCTCTATGACAAATCTGTGACCAATCAGTTTCGAGTACCAATGTAACGATAATATAAATTAAAATATAGGTTAAGCTTTACTCCAATTTTAATTTAAATATGTTCTGTATTTATAACATATTTGTTATACATATTATCAACACGGTAAGTTATCTCATAAACAGTTTCATTTCTATATCTAATTAGTGCCTGGTGTGGTTGAATGATGCTATTCATAATACTTTATAAATAAACTTGAATTTTTTATCTGATGAGTTACTTTTTTATATGGTATACTTACGGTCAATTAAATAATTGAATTTCTCATCGAGCTTCTGTTCTTCCAGTCCTACGCAACGATATAATCCCGTATCAGAATAATTGAACTTGTTAATGATTAAACTGTGTTCATTATTTACATGGATTCTGTTTCTTGTACTATTATTTTCCATTCCTAGTTTAACTTCTTCTGGTTCGGACAATCCTAACTTATCGACTTCATACCATATTCTTGGTCGAGCGTCGTCGTTTTCTTCACTAATAAGTATAAAATGTAATCATTTTATATTTTGAATATTCAAAAATTGATGTCTATCTCACGTCAACGTATTTCAAGTTTAGTTTAATTCAAATTTATACATATGTTAGTTATGATTATTATTATATTTAATCAGCTGTAGAAATGCATGTATACCAGATTTGTATCATGATTAAGAAATGTAAACATGTACCAATAATGGCATTGCAGTATTATCTTTTCCCCCAGAGTTGCGTCAATTAATGCATAGAGGTCACCTTTTTCTGTTGAAATCAAACGATTACGCTCTCTACAGTGTTTGGCAGATTCTGTACTTGATTCGTTTCCGGAGAAATTCTCACATATTAGATGGGATATATGTAATAAAAATATTAAATGGGATATCATGTTTGATATTTTCAAAGAAAACAATCGATTCGTATTCAACTGTTAAACAAGGAAGGCGGGCCACACAGAGCGTGCGCAAGTAAACGTTCATTCCTTGAGAATTCAGTTTGAAAACAAAATTTAATCGAAGTATATTCATAGTAGACATTTTATATTATGCTGTAGTTCTAATATATGCCCATACAATATAAGATAATATGAGATGTGTATCATAAAATTAATTTTCAATTGATATTTATTATACTTCAAAATTATAGTCTTTGAGAAATGTGGCGCTGAGCGCGCATATTATTACCCACAATCCCATAAACGACGTCAACATGGTGGATGAACTTGAAAGTATGTGAAATGTCTGTAGTATTGAAATATTGGCGCTATGTCATAAATTTTTAGCAAGTTACACCTTAATTTAGGTAATGCACACAGTTAGGAAGCTTATGCATATATTCATTTGTTTGTGTGAGGTTCGTGAATCCGTATTTTTGCAATTGTTTTGGTGTTAATGATTGGTTCAAATTTGAAAATGGTGTATGCCAAATTCAAATCCTGGTATTTAAATTTGAAAATTTGAGTTTCTTGGAAAGGAATCTTACGCTCTCTGCCAATATTTGAAGTCTGATATTATGTTGAAATTTGTGGTGAATGGATCCTAAAATTTGATATTAATTATAGAAATGTTATTTAAGGAAGAAACCACTTATTAGATAAGTATAAGCTGTTTGAATTAGGAGCAAAATGAATGATCAAATTAAAGTGAAAGAGGAAATAATAGAGGATGATGATTACAATGAAATGGATGCTGAGGAAGAACCTACCTTGGGACCAGCAGCACTTGGTTTACAGAGGGTGGGTACTCCTGCTACTCCTAGACCAACTCCTACTATACCTTCCCAAGTGTTGAACGCCAGAGGAATGCCAGCAAGAATTCGTAAGAAGAACAAGTTATTTTATGATGATGATATTGTCAACACACCACATCATAGAGTACCGTCGGCAAAGAAACAAAAACCATCGCCTCTCAGAAAACCTAAAACACCCACATCTAACAAAATGTATAAAGAAAGCCCGAAACTAACACCCAAGAAATTCAAAGATAAGTATTTGTCTAGTTCACCTCCACCTTTGCAATCACCAGATAGAAAAATTGGACAAAAAATTGGATTACGATTGCGGAATTTGCTCAAGCTACCTAAAGCTCACAAATGGGTATGTTACGAATGGTTTTATAGTGATATTGATTGTTCTCTGTTCTCTGGTGAAAACGATTTCAGTATTTGTTTGAAAGAATCATTTCCTGAATTGAAAACTAAAGAATTAACCAGAACAGAATGGACGAAAGTTCGAAGAATGATGGGAAAGCCAAGGAGGTGTTCCCAAGCATTTTTTAATGAAGAAAGGCTTGAACTAGAGAAGAAACGGAAGAAGATTCGAGCGTTACAACAGAGAAAAGCTACCGATCTGGCTAGTTTCAAGGATTTACCAACAGAAATACCTATGCAACTGGTTATCGGCACAAAAGTAACAGCGAGGTTGAGGAAGCCTCAAGATGGATTATTCACTGGAAGTATAGACGCTGTAGACACTTCTAATAATACATATAGGATAACATTCGAAAGGCAAGGTTTAGGTACCCATTCAGTACCCGATTATGAAGTCTTATCTAACGAACCCCCAGAGACAATCACTCTTTCCAGTTTTCAAAATAAATTCCGCCCGAGGAACGGAATGTCTCCATTCTCACCGGCTATCAGAAGTTCACCGTTTATCAATATGAAATATAAAAAGGATCCCTTACTGTCAGGAGTTATGTTGCATAAACCACTTTTAACACAAAACGAAAGTAGAATAGGTGGTTTCCCCACGAAATTGCTAGAAAAAATGGTATTAGTTACTAAAATTTTAAATGTTAAGAAGTCGAAAATTAAATTATTGAGGTTGTTGAATACGGAAGCAGAGAAAAATCAGTCGTACGATGTCGAATTGCCTGAAGATTTCGAAAGAAAGTATGCAAGTGTGTTAATTGATTTGGAAAAGTTGAATTCAGATTTACAATTGTATTTGGATGAAATGCAAAGTTACTGTCATGAAATAGCACCGGAACCGAGTGTAGCAGCGATGTTGGCTCCGAGTCATTTGCGTGAAAAATGCAGAGAGGAAGCTACGGATATTGTACAAAGACAAACTAACTTTGAACGGCCATCGATAGGTGATGAATCGGTATATGAGTTGATCACAGACCTTACGGCTCTTATGCTTCAAGTAAAAAGTTTAGCCGATTCTGATCAAAATGCGTATGAGCTACAAGTTTTACAAGGCACAATGGAACAGATTAAACGTAAATTATTGCCAAATAACCAGCAAGTGTTCCAAGATAGTGTTGAAGTGCACATGAAACACATACAAATTGGTCTTGGTCAAGCGAACATTGATAAACCTACATTGATAAATTCTAACGTAACAAAGTTATACTGAAGTACCTTTATGTAGATTATTAAATAGATGCGACTGTATATTATGTGTAATTTATATTTATATATATAATGTCTTTTAAAAGCAAGCAAAGTTGCGTGCAATATTATTTTTTTTTAATATCAATTAGTCTTTTTACATAACTCTTATCACCAATTTTATATATGTAATAAATTTTATTTAACATTGAGTAAATTTGTGTGCTTTCTTCTGAATGAAAAATCTGTATATTTTCCAACTTAATAAATGTATATATTATTGTAGACAAAAATTGTTTGATAATTAGTGCTATGGAGGTCAGTCTTATGAAGATTTATTTATTTATTTATATACAGACATGCCAATTTACAAAAAAACAAATATTTAAGAAACAATTTTTACACCACCTTATTTACAATTATAATCATAATCAACTAATACTAAGTTACAACAAATTAATGTGCCTCATTTGATTTTTGAATGAATATGTAGATGTATCAAATAGATCAATGATTTCACTGTTTTTATTTGCCAATTTAACTATCCTTGTAATTGACTCATTTTGCCCATAATTTGTACCGTGATGAGGAACCATGAACAGTTCTAAAATTCTTGTTCTTCTGGGATTTGCATTCAGCTTAAAGAGTTCAATTAAATTAGAACAACTTTTAGCTCCATTTATAACCTTGTAAAGAAATCTCAAGTCTATTTCAACTTCTCGATGTTCCAAACTTGATAAATTTAAGATGTTCAAAATGTCAGAATATTCATAGTTTCCCCTTTGATATCCAAGTTTGAATGCACATGACCTTAAGAATTTATTTTGAACTCTCTCAATTCTATTGATATCCGCATGATAAAACGGACATCAATAACTAATCGAACAAGAGAGCAGTATAATATTGATACAAGATGCAATGTAAAATTGCAGAAATATGAAACAAATCCTATTAATTATTCGTAATTAGTTTCAATAAACTACCTCATTTGATATTCTAGATTATCCTTAGTCAGGTTACAGACCAATTACAAACAATCATTTGAAATTAGTGAGTTAGTTATTCAAGTAACGTCTAAACAACTTCTACAGCGCCAGAGAGAGAAAGTCTTAATACCTCTACAAAGATTGATAATTTGGTGTAAAAGTATAAATAATGAAATAAAACATTGAAGCTCATTTTTATTATCAAAATTACGAACATCGGAAAGTGTGACTCTGAAGCTACTTATTGTGAGACGTTTTCCAAAATGCAATGCAATTATAAAATATCAAGTATTGTTGGAAAAAAAAATTGCGCATCAGTACAAGTCTTATGATTTTACATGGAGGCTCCATAAGTACAGATAATTAATTATATGAAGATAGTATACAACATATATTATCTTATATCCTCCGTTATATGAAGATTTAAGACGTTATTGACCGTTTGTTAACATAATGTTTGAAAATAACCGTATTAGGTTCGTTACTTTTAGAGGAAGGAAAAGGAACTAACTAACAGAGACATTAAGTACGCATAGAAGAGAAATTCTATATACCTGTACGTCGCAGCGGTTACAAATTGCTTAGAATTCACCACAGAAAGTGAAAGTCATAGATCTCCAGATCACGTCCTAGATTTTCAGCATAGACCTATTATCCTAAGGCGACAGAATTGTTTACATTTAAAAACGATTAGACATTGCCAAAATTTCGGGCCACTCAGACCGCTGTATATTAAGTATGGCCGTATGGAATGTGCTGTTGCCGGATTAGTTGTTCTGTGTGCCGGATTGACAATTGTAATTATTATAAAAACGCCCATAGCATTATTTATTGGTTATATTAGAAGCAATAGTGTTGAAATGTCGTTTTCTCTGAAAAATATTCCATAATTTATGGTAACCTGGAATATACAATCGAATTATAGAATACTAAAATTTTTAAATATAGAACTATTCCATTCCATTGCAACATTTGTTCAGAAGGTGACAACGCCGCGCACCTTTTATGAATGGGGACCATCGACATAATACAAATGGACTGCGCGTGGCAATGATAAGAGCGGGTAGTGCCGGCGTGAGAGAGGGCAAAACGAAGAGGATTAATACTGTCTTTATCTATCGTGTTTCTATTAGCCGCTGCGTTGCCATGGAAATGCAACATGACAGTAGCTAGTACGCTTACGTCCCGAGCCGACACATGCGATTCTTGCGAGTACAATTATTATGTTTATTATGTCTTCTATGCACTGATGGTGGACGGCCATAGATATCGTTCTAGTTCAATTAATAGATGCAATGTTATGGTCACTCAGTAACTGTCAGTCAATGAGTCGTGTGTATTGCTTCATAAGGTCTGTTCATTTGTGTCCCTGCTAATGCATAGAGCAAGCTGATCAAATCAGTTAATGTCATCACAAAGCAGATAGTAGTAGCTTAGATTAGCAAAGAAGAATGACTGCACACAAACACTTTTCGACACAGACAACATAGCCTAGAAAATTTTCAAAAATGTACACAAATAAAAATATCAAAAATGCTTCTCTTCTAGTTCATCTGAAGATGAAGAAATAAACGATTTGAAGATCTTAGAAGCCATTTTAACTAATAGAAATTGTATTGAAAATTATTTTGAAGCAAGAGTATTGCATGAAACTAACAAATGTTTCTTTGAACTGTCTTTATATCCATATTTTAGGTCATATCCATGTATAACGAACAAGAATTCAAAATACATTTCAGACTTAGTCGTGATAAATTTCAAATTCTTTCAAACGAATTTCTAGTCTCTAATATATACCAAAATCTTCAGAAGAATTGTAAGTCTACTTGTTGAAATGAGTTGAATATCATAATTACTTCATCCTTGTGGTAAATTATTTGTTTGTTAGCTAACACAAGATTAAATATTGACAATAAGAAGTCGATTCTGGTGTTCCTATGGTTTGCTAGTCATCAAACCTCATATAGAGAGGTTGGAGACCGTAAAACGACAGGATCTTGTGAAGCTGTTGACATTTTTGAATTCGTTAACTTTAATTTCATCTAGGTACTCGAAAAGTCCGAACTATAAAGAACTCTGGTTTCAGGTTATGTAAACCACTTATAAAATGATCTGCTCTTCTTGCTCCGTCGTTTTTCGTCGAGTAGATTTAGTCTGATCTTTTCAATCTAGAGCAATTTGCTCAACACAAATGAACACAATTAGATCAACTGATCGACACAAACGAACGGACGTTTATCTACTAAACTTACTCTATGCATCTCTAGCAACACAAACAAACAGACCTATACTAACTACAGTCATGTTGCATTTCCATGGCAACGCAGCGGCCAATAGAAACGCGATAGATAAAGTAGATAAAGACAGTATTAGTCCTCTTCGTTTTGCCCTCTCTCACGCCGGCACTACCCGCGCTTATCATTGCCACTCGCAGTCCATATGTATTATGTCGATGATGGGGACTTTGTTCTGTACTACGTAATTTAACAGCTTCAGTATTTCTCGTAGCTATTTCGAAGCGGTGTTGCCTTACAAGTGGTACTAAGTTTTCAATCATAGTTACAGCGTTGCCAATAAGGAGTAATTATGACTCGACGACAAAGAGGTCCGTTGGTTTTCTTTGTCATACTTCATGTAACATCATTGCGTCAAATCGAGTTTTATGAATGAGATGTTTCGTCTCCTTAGGATAATAAGTCTATGGTTTACAATAACCGACTATTGTCATAGTTTTAACCACGGTCGTACATACATGTCTGGGGACTCGAGGCTGTTTCCTATGTGAGAAGGGACCCACTAAGCGTCCACTGTCGCGTAGTACCAAAACCCAAACTACATCCTCACCCTCAAATACTCAAAATCTTATAAGCACTACCAAATCTTGGGTTATACCAAGTCTTATCTTTTCTAAAAAAATCGGATATTTTAGTTGAAGGCCTCAAGTTGGGCGCCAAGTCTGAGAAGAAATTCTGTTCTTATACATAGAAATTATCATTGTATCAACTGAATGCAAATTTTAGTATATTTGGACAAACCCCTGACCCCTCAAAAAAATTCAATGATACCAAAACCCAAACTACATCCTCACCCTCAAAAACTCAAAATCTTATTAGCACTGCCAAATCTTGGGTTATACCAAGTCATATCGTTTCTAAAAAAAAATCTGATGACATTTTAGTTGAAGGCCTCACGTTGGGCGCCAATTCTAAGGAGAAATTCTGTTCTTATACAAAGAAATTATCATTGTATCAACTGAATGACATGAAAAAATAAAGTAAACGTTGAAGTATATAATAATTTAGTAAGTTTATTATTGATAACCTTTAAAAAACATTGACTACACCAGCTTTGTTCAGTTTTTGTGTTTTTCGAGAGTCTGTAAAAGTTCATCAGCTTCTTCAGAAGACTTGACACGTAACAGAACAGGAGTGGGAGGCGGATTGTCTTCTGGGGTGGGCACACATATTAACATCACATTATTTTTTCCCATACGTTTCAATGGAATACTTTCCGACAATATAAAATTACACAATAATTTCCCCAAGTTGGTATAAGCTCGTACAATGAGTTGCACTTTAGAAGAATCCGCCACCGGTTTCAAAAACAGATTTCCAACCCCTCGTTCAACAAAATGACCTTCTTTTTTGACGAAAACTTTGCAACGAATCGAATAAATTTGTCCTTTTTCTTCGACTTCTTTCACCTCAACTTTTGGGGGTTCGTCACTTTCTTCACCTTCTTTATTTGTGTCTGATTTTACTTCAGTTGTCGGTTTAGAAACGTTGCTGAATGAGAAAGGGGTGTTGTTGGCTGAAAATTGGAATCCAGATGTTGCTACATTTGAGCTACCAAATGAAAATTTTGGAACATCTTCAGAAGTAGTCAATGATGGTGTTGAAATCGTTGGAACACCGAAGCTCAATTTACCAATTACCTGAGTTGCAGGCGTCGGGGGTGGTTCTATTTTACTGCTTTTATTGAAAATACTTTCACCAGATGAGAACTTGAATATCGAACTCGAGGTACTTGGGACATTTTGATTAGTATTACCAGGAATATTTGTTGCAGGTTTGAAAGCAAAAACTTCATTTGTGTCTGTCTTGTTTTCTAATATGGCTGAAACGGTAGGTAGAGTATTTTTCTTCTCTTTTTCGATCTCTGTGAAGAAATGTTCGTAGTCTTTGAAAATTGGTTGTAAATTAATTAAGGGGTTGGAATCGACATGCTTATTTATCCATTTAGCCACACTTTGGTTTAAACCTTTCAATTTTGCATAATAGTTTTCCAAATTATCAGTCTTTCCAGTAGATGAACTACATGATGAAGTTGGTGTGAAATTAGGTGTGGTTGTACATTTTGATTCATTTCTATTAGTATTCATAGCATCTTTGTTAAAGATACTTTGATTATCTGATGTTCCATTTGTTTTTGGAGTGGTTGAGCTTGAAGTGAGATTCGATAAGAAACCAAATAGTTTGTCTGGTGCCTGGGTTGTTGTTGAAGAGGATTTTGTGAAATTAACTCCTCCAAAAATGTTGGGTTTCTCCTCACTTTCATTCTGAAAATATAAATTATTATCAGAACTTTCAGTATAATAGCTACAGCAGCATAAGTAAAATTATTAGTAATTTAGAAATTTATTACAACTACGAACAAAAATCCACAATATATTAGCTCTTTCTGTAACTGTTTCAATAATTTTATAATAGAATCAATTCCTGCTAATATTGTAAACATTAGCCAATACATTCTGCATATTTGTGAATTTCTAAATCTTCATGAACAACCTCACTCCATAACATTATATTTCCGTCATCATCTTACCTCTACTACCTTATGGATAGGATTTCTGCGTTTGGCAGTTCTTATTGTCCTTGATTTAAGAATATCATCTGAAGCTTTTTTGAAGCTGCCAGATTCTTCTGGTTCCTCCTCCCTATCCCAGTTATCATGATTCAAATCCGAGGTCGCCGTACGTTTACCTGCCATCTAATCTGGCTTCCAATACAGGAAACAAGTTTTTTCAAGAATAATTACAGGAATTATATATTACTCTTTGGAGGTTAATTAGTTCGGCAACCTGTTGGTTAATACAAATGTTCGTTAAATCATTGGCTTCAATAGAAACAAAAACATAATTTTTCGCAAGATATAATTATACTTACATATAATATTTTACACACAAATATTTAATAAAAGTTTAGACACAAAAAGCGTGCCAAACTATAAAATACAAATACACAGGCAGGGAACCATAAACAGAGACAACCATAGCCGTAACATAAAATAAAATTCAGAATTCAAGAAACATCAAATATCAAGCAAACTAGAGCATAAAATAATTAGGTTCACGAAAAAACATTAATTTGCTCCATAGACAAGTAATAATTTATTGTGATTCTCTATGCCCAAACCGTTTACGAACGCGAAAATACTTCAGATTCAAAATCGAATCCCTGCTCTGTGGATACGTAATAGAACGATAATTTTAGAATACTCTTCGCGAGGCTTCGTTTGTATTTTCTAAAAGCGAAGACCGGGTCTGTAATTATAAATAAAAATTTTCACACCATAACATTCAAAGTTTAATACATATGATAAAAAACCCTGATTGAAATGCTCAATATTTTATCATGATCCTTTCCAAATTGTCCGCATTGCTCTCCTTGATCTATTCCGATCTATCTCTAATGCTATCTTACTCTTTCTTCTACCATAGAGTAGATATTATAATATTCTTCTACAATGCTGGTATTTTCTGCAGGCACAGAGTTGTGAATAACATTTTTTTCAGACATACCCACAAATTAAAATCCGAACAATTTACAGTGCTAATATCTAGTGGGTAGAAACCATTGACATATACATATGGACTGCGCGTGGCAATGATAAGCGCGGCTTAGACAAGTAGTGTGTTAAGCGCTGGTAACTAGTCGGACATTCTGTCCTCGCACATGTGGTGCGCTCTCACTCGCACGGTCTGCCCTTCTATCACAAGAGTATAAGAATACAAGAATAAGTATAACGCGCGCACATCGTGCGAGTGAGAGCGCAATATGTCCGTCAAGTTTCCAGTGACAGGCTTAGTAGTCTACTCTATATATAGAACTCTTTGGTAGGAACATTAAAACTAAACAGAGTAACATAAAACAAAAAGTAGATGTTAAAATCTAGTTTTTATTGTTACTTTGTGCGTCGTAGTTGAATTTTGTACTTGAAAACTGGCATTTTTTATTTTTTTCTTCTAATATCTTAAAAATTAGCGGAAATGAATTTTCTGAAACTGGACCTTACTAACTCATCTGAAAGTAGAACTTTCTACATTTAACCTACCTTCCAACTATTATAGTTACCGGGATTCCAATACACTACTAAGCTAAAAACTGGGACACCCATTAAGATTTGCTTTGTTTATCAAACTATAATTATAACAAATTGAAGAATTATCATAGTCAAAGTATAAAGGTCTGCTCGAGCCTCCCTTCTACTCTTTTTTTAAAATTCGAGTGCAAGCTGATTGGTCGTTTATTTCGTTTATTTGATGTAATTGACGACGACATAATATCATAGATAACTATGCATATGATGTTGTTACGTGCAAGGCACGTGATTGGAGGAGCTAGGTGACGTCACCTAGCGCGAGAAACGATGGTAGGGAGGCTCCAGCAGACCTTTATACTTTGACTATGAAGAATTATTACTCACAATTAAAGGTAAGACGATACACATATTTACTTAATCCTTAGTTTGTTGCTTCAACACATTCCCTGTGTTATGTTTTACATTGCGTACATTCATATCTAAAAGGTATTATACATATATCTATTATCCTAAGGAGACATAATTGTTTACATTTAAACCATCGACATATACATATGGACTGCGCGTGGCAATGATAAGCGCGGGTAGTACCGGCGTGAGAGAGGGGAAAACGAAGAGGCCTAATACTGTCTTTATCTATCGGCTCGGGACGTAAACATACTAGCTACAGTCATGTTGCATTTCCATGGCAACGCAGGGGCCAATAGAAACGCGATAGTTAAAGTAGATAAAGACGGTATTAGTCCTCTTCGTTTTCCCCTCTCTCACGCCGGCAATACCCGCGCTTATCATTGCCACGCGCAGTCCATATGTATATGTCGATGATTTAAACACGATCAGACATTGCCAAAATTTCGGGTCACTCAGACCGCTGTATATTACAAGTATGACCGTATGGAATGTGCTGTTGCCAGATTAGTTGTTCTGTGTGCCGGATTGAGATTTGTAATTATTATAAAAATGTCCATAGCATTATTTATTGTTTATATTACAAGCTATACTGTTGAAATGTCGTTTTCTCTGAAAAATATTCCATAATTTATGGTAACCTGGAATATACAATCAAATTATAGAATACTTAAAATTTTAAATATAGAACTATTCCATTCCATTGCATCATTTGTTCAGAAGGCGACAACGCGGATGGCGACTTTGTTCTGTACTACGCAATTTGACAGTTTCCGTATTTCTCGTAGCTATTTCGAAGCGGTGTTGCCTTACAAGTGGTACCAAGTTTTCAATCATAGTTACAGCGTTGCCAATAAGGAGTAATTATGACTCGACGACAAAGATGTCCGTTGGTTTTCTTTGTCATACTTCATGTAATCATTGCGACAAGTCAAATGGAGTTTTATGAATGAGATGTTTCGTCTCCCTGGGATAATAGGTCTATGGTATTATAGTATTATATTAAATAAAAGCAGTTGATAGTTTGAATAGTTTATTATTAACCCTTTCACCAGAATTGCAAGATATGCAATGTACATTTGTATATATATATAAATAAAAATAAATATCTAAGGCAAAATTTCATCATCACAACTACCAAAAAATAGTGGAATGTTTTCAAAATACTTTCTAACGAACTTTTCAACAAAGATAATAAAAATATAGCTACAATCTCTACAATTAACAACTAGGAAACAATTAATTCAATGCAGTTGGTGCAAATTTGTAAGGCACTGCGTTATATTGCACAAATTATTCAATAAATGACTACAATAAATACTGTACAATGGTTTTAGAGTGTTTGAAAAAATTACATGGACCTAATGGAATGTAAATAATAATGTTCAACTATTTAATTAACAACGTATCTATTTACTAAATCTTATTCTAAATTTATACAATACCTAAGGTTTTTTTAGGTATATTAAATCGCAAAACTATTATAGTATAAATATATATCTCTATGTATATAATGTTCAACAAATGGACGGATTTATTTTATGGAGCAATTCCTCACAATATCAATTATTCAATAGATCAACTATTATTGTTTATCAATTTGAACCTTTTCATAACTTCACACTTTTCCTAATTACTCAACTAACTTTTGTACTCTACAAATATTTTGTGTCATATCTTTGTAATGGAATAAATTTGATTTTATATTTGAGTAAAACGTGAATTAATAATTCATTAGATTTAGGAACTAGCAAACTTTCCACATAAAATTCTTCTTTTTCATAACCTTAAATTCATCAATAATTATTTTTTTGTTCCTGATCACACCCGTGTTATCTAACGGTATTCATCAGTGTGTAATCCAGACATGCTATAAACTTGAATTAATTTTCATGAATCCATATAAAGGTCTGAAAGAACTACAGAAAGCGGTCTTAAATTGAGCCAGACCACGTTCATTTTCCCAATTTATAAAAATTCCTCTAATGCTATTGTCGGAATGTTTGAATGAATTAAAATCATTCTGTATATCTGAATTGAGTTGACAACGTTACCCAAAAAAAATTGGAATTAATAATATAATACTCGATAGAAACAAAATTGGACAAATATTTTGTCAATGTATGAAAAAATTATCGAGTTTCTACAATTTTCCTATCTACGATAAATCACAATCACTGTACGTGAATAAGGCTGAGTAAAATTACAGATATTTCGCATTTAAAATGACAAAAAAGAATGCAAAGTTCTTTATAACATGCCAAGAAAATATCACAATATTCATTACAATATACCAAATTAGCAATGCAGAAAAATGCATGTGAAATGTGATTCATTGGAATATATAATTGAATGCATCTATTCTTAATATAGTTTTGGTTTCAGTCAATCTTCATAGCATTGTTTTATACATCAAATGTGAATAATTAATTGAAAATCAATCATGAATGCGAGTACGTGAAATTATAGTATGCGTCAACGCAAGTTTTAAGCAATAATCTTTGAAGATTTTGAATACAAGGCCTCACGTTGGGCGCCAGTACATGTTACAACTACGTGGGTCAACATTTGAATATTTTAGACATAACAGGAATGTTTAAGAACTATGGCAATGAATTGGTATATTATTTTTTCCTAGAAACGTGGATAACTTCATCAAAATTTATGTTACGAATATTTCGGGCACTGTGGTGAAAGTTACAACTTTTTAAATTTAAATCTGAAGTCATTTCAAAGGGAAAGTATTGAATTTAATGAGACATATCTTAATGACCTGAATGTTTTTAGTTATATTAAGAGCATTGTATATGACTTCACAAAGAAAAAGTTTGGCATTAGAAAATAATTAGTTTTCCGTGTTTCCTTTGTTTTGCTTATCGGTTTATGTCGCCAGTAATTGAGCTAATATCATCGAAGAATGACTTTGTAAGAAGGAAATCTTCATGAGTAGTTGAAATTTACTTGCAGGAATTTTCACTGAACAGAAATGTTCTTATCACTCATCTCGCATGAAGCAATTTTCATTGAACATAACGGTTTTTATCACTAGCCTCACAAGAGGCTACCAAATATTCTTTCCTTGTTACCAATTCTACATTAGACTGGTCAACATAGGAGGAAACAGAAACAAAACCTTCCACCTTAATATTTTGTATAAATTAATATTCATTTTTGCGGGAAGTTGGGTATCAACGGAATATACACGCTATTTTAAGACAACAATTTGAGAAATTTATAATCGACATTGTAAATGATGCATTTTGGTGTAATTGAACTTCTGTTAGAGACAGCTCTGGCACTAGTTATTATGTTTAAGTTGTACGGTTATTTTTATTCAGTAATATTTGCCATTTCATCATGGAAAGAAAATACCGCGTCGAAGTTGATCAGAACACCAAAAATTGGCACCGCGCGCAATAATTGGATCTCTGTGCGTTCACTTTATGGAAAATTGTACATGATGGTTCAACACCTTACGAGCTTGTACAAGAATTGAAGCTGACTGGCCAGCGTTTGTGTAGCGTGTTAGGTGAATAGGCTGAAAATGAAATGAAAGTTGACCCATTGTTTCATCTCAAAACAGCGATGAAGCTAAAATTTGGGCTCAATGACTACGTCAACAAGCAAAATTATCGCATTTGAAGTGAAGATAATCCCTAAGTGATTCGTCAGAAGCATCAAAAAATTGTACTGTTTGTTGTGCTCTATGGGTTGGAGGAATTCTCCGACTGTACTTCTTCGGGAATGATGCCGTCTTGTGTTTTACCTTCAACGAGGAACGCTATAGAGCCATGATAAGAGATTTCATCCCCCAATTGGATGGCATGGAAGTAAATATGTGCTATATGCCATACAGCGCGTGATTTATTAAAGAAAATGTTCGGCGAAAAAGTTATTTCGCGAAATGGATATGTCAATAATTGACCACCACGGTCCTGTACCTTCACGCCTCTAGATTAATTTCTGGGAAGATATGTGAAGTATTTGGTGTACGCAGATAAACTAGCGACGTTGAACCATTGGAAGACTTTGTTGAAAAAATGGTCGAAGGATGCGTTATATTAGAGCCAGTCACGGAGGGTCATGGCTATATGCCCGACTTAATATCCAACAATAATTGCCATAATATCTCTTATTAAAAGCCAACATTTCATTTGTTTATTCAAATTGTTTGTTTTCGTCTGACTTCCCAATTTCCCATAGTGTTGAAAAATTCTCACCACAACGTTTCAATTACTAAGAATCTGCAATCGTCTTCAGGTGAATACTGACAAACTCTGAGGCTGTCACGCTGGAATTGATAAGCGTCAGCCAAACTTCAACCTGCGCAAGAGCATATAAATAGCCTGGTAGCTTCAGGATTCGTCAGTATTCACCTGAAGACTATTGCAAACTCTTAGCAATTGAAACCTCGAGAAGAGAAGTTCGAGAAGTCAGATAAAACACCACCTTTAGGCTATTTATGTTTTTTATTCCAATTTGAAGTTATATATATTACACTAAAAAACACCCTTTAGAAATTGAAATTTCGGATTTTTTGTTTATGTGTAACATGTCCCCATTTTAAATGATGGTAGACGAAGTAAATAACAAAGCTTTGAGCGGTTATATTTCGTACAATTTCTATTTTCTCTATAGACCAGGAGTCAGTGACCAAGTTTTAGTTGTAATTGTAGTCAATATGCGTTTCAGAGGGCATTATAATACGTATATTCTCATAAGGAATGAATCAGGTAGTCATCCTGGGTCCTTCATATTGGAAAAATGAGTCTTCATTCGTTCGCAATCTAAGTGTTTTGATACGACTTTAGTTAAGCAGTCATGAGTTTGAAAATAATGTCCAATGTAAAAAAAATGCTTTATAAACCATCGAACTACCCTCAACGTGACCCAAACGGCTGTTATGCACTCGCGACTTTGTATTTGAATAAATATTTTCCTCCCCTAAGCTAGGAAAGCAAAATGCTAATTTAGTGCCCAAATAAAAAATGGATGCTTTAAAGTTCAAAAGAGTTTTGGCTAGCTTAATGTATACCTGGCAATGTATTTCAAAAAATTATGCGGCATGGCCCAAAACATAAAATGCTGTGCATAAATAACATACTTTACATGTTAATAAATATACCTCAATTCAATAAAATATACATATAATGCAGCTGGACGGCTACGAAGTGAGCAGAATGACATATTTTAAAATATAGTGCTCATTTAGTACCCACTTGAAAAATTAAGTGCTAGAGCGTTTTGAAGAATAATAAAGTTTTTGCTGGCTAATTAAGAAACTGGAAAATTATTTATAGAAATTATGTAGCGTTGTCCAAAACAGAAAGGATAATACAAAATAATTTAACGGTTTGCATAAACACACCTTGTATGCTAATAAATATAACTTTAATATAATGCGTTTTACGTCAAACCACAAAAACCGCAACGAAGAGCAGAATTACATCTAACATATTCTAAAGTATGGTGCTAATTTAGTGCCCAAAATAAAACTTGTTACGTTTTGAAAAAAATGGGCACTGATATAGCATATTTTGAAATATGTTCGAAGTCATTCTGGTCACTTCGTTGCGGTTTTCATGGTTTGGTGTAAAACTCTACGTCCAGCTGCATTATATGTATATATCGTTATACTAAAGGTCAGGGCCGAACCAACCCATTGTGCAAGGAGCATGTTTTCTTTTATTTACAAAGTTTATTTTTACATTTTTTCTGCAGTGTAGTGTTCATTTGTAAAATAATGGATTTCCCACAAGTGAAGACCAGTTCAATCATAAGACTACATATTTATTTGTATTTGCAAAATATTTTTTCTCCAATTCTTGAGGGTTGGGCTTTTTAAAATTCTTACATGGAATAAGTAAAACCCCCGCCCTGGGCGCTGACTGGTAACCCCATCCGCTCTTCAGTTCATGCTATAAAACTGCTGAATATAAGATAATTGCGTATGCGCAATATTTGAAAAAATCGTGTAAAATTGTGGCTTACTGACCAAAAATCTGTCACTAGCTCCCGCCTACCATGGAAAGAGTTATTCACGAAAAATCATATTCTATCTCTCACCTGCCAAAAAAAAGGAGTACGTGTTGGGCGGTACACTTTTTGCATATGCCGTTTAGGAATCCGAGAAGATGCAGACAAAATAGGCGTATTTATTCCCTTATTCCGATGCTATATCGACTGACCTACTAATGCAGTCAAATGGGTAGAAAAATAGGACAAACCCGTAAATCTTCGGGAAATGGATCGATTTTGATGGGACAAAGTGTCATCAGAAAAAAGGTGACCACAAATAAAGTTGCGCTAAATAAACAATTTAATCAGCTCGTTTTTGAGATGACAAAAATTTCAAAAAAATGCAAAATTTGACCATTTTTGATCGAATAAAGACTATTTTCTGTTATAAGCAATTATAAAAGGATATTATGAGTATAATAATTGGATTTCATAGAAAACACTTCGAAGGGTTGGAATTTAAAAATATAATGAATCAAGTTACAAATTCAGAACTCATAATATTCTTTTATAGTGGCACCCAACGTGGGGCGCAAAACGCAATTGCGTGGTTGACTCTCAGGTTATTTAAGCGCCTTTTCGTCGCAATCCGGATAAGTTTATGCGTCGAGGAGACATGGTTACATTATTACACTCCTGAGACGAAGGAACAATCAAAACAGTGGGTATTTGCATCCGAAAGGGCTCCCAAAAAGGCTAGAACAGTGAAATCGGCTGGAAAGGTTAAAGCCACCGTTTTTTGGGATGCGCATGAAATTATTTACATTGACTACTTAGAAAAATGAAAAACAATAACTGGAGAGTATTACGCGTCATTATTGCACGGGTTAAGTGATGAAATAAAAATTAAACGGCCTCATTTGAAAAATAAAAAAGTCATTTTTCATCAAGATGATGCACGAGTTCACACATATGTGCTGTTGCAATGTCCAAATTTGTGGAATTATAGTTCGAATTATAAGAACATTCACCGTATTCGCCAGATTTGGCCCCCAGTGAGTTCTTTCTATTCCCAATTTAAACAAAATGGTTCGGCGGATGACGGTTTGGGACGAGCGAGGAGGTCATCGCCGAAACATTTTGAGGACCTTCCGAAATCCTACTTTTTGGACGAGTTAAAAAGGTTGGAACACCGTTTAGAAAAATGTATACAGCTAAAAGGAGATTATGTAGAAAAATTTTACCAAAACACTTTGTTTTTGTATATTTTTCTAAAGAGTTAATGAACGACCCTCGTATATTATTACTCCTAGGAATGAATTAACTTTCAATGTGATATTTATGTACCTTCAAAATTCGACGATATTGACGATAAAATGGAACTCAGAATATCAAAATTATCCGAAAACGACCCTAAAGTTGGAGAGTTTTGGTCGAATTCATCTATTTTGTTAATGAATAAATTGTTTACAGCAAAAAATAGTCTTTAGCTCAAAAACGAGCTAATTAAATTGTTTATTTACTGTTTATAAACAATATTAACAATTTGCGCACCTTTTTTCTGGAGACATTCTGAAGAGAATGTCCCATCAAAATCGATCAATTTCCCAAGGATTTACGGGTCCAATACCCATTTGACTGCACTATACAAAGAAAATACAATTTCTCAGAACGCATTTGGGAAAAGTTCGGACTTTACGGTCAAGCCAGAGATTATTGATGACTTTTGCTCAATAAATGTGAATTGAATTCATAAACGTTGCAACATTGCTCCCCACAGATATTACATTTCCAAGGGTTCGCGTCCGAGTGGCATCCTTTGTGTAGAAAATACAACGTTTGGTCGGGAAATCCTATACCGCAAAATATACACTGCAAACTAGAGAGCGATCGTTTACCTAAAGTTCTCCAAAGTGAAGAGTCCGACGGTTGTTCAGGTCCGGTAGAAGTGATGGCACCGTTTGTCGTGGTGGCCGATTCGTTCTGAGAACTTTCCGGGTTGGGATTGGGCGAAGCCGTTGCTCTTCCTCGAGCGGAGGAATGACTTCTAGAAATGATTTTCCGTTTCAAATCATCTCGTAGTAGACTTTTGAGTGGCGACACTTTTATGAGGGAACTAAGGCTACTGGATGTGGCAGTTTGCATTTGTATACTTCCCGAGGGTGAGGTACTGAGATTGACCGGTCCGTTACGTTTCGAATTGTCGTAACCATCTTCGCCCGGTTCTTGCTTAATTGGTATTAGGGATATAGACGGCGTAATGCTTGTTTCTTGATCTATGCGAAGGGAGTTCGGTTGGATGTGGGTACTTGTAGGGGCGTTAGAATTCGAATCTGCGGATTGCGGCGAACTGGGACATTCGCCATTCATGCGTTGAGATTGTTCGCTACTTTGGCCAGGTTGACTTGATGACCTTTGTTGGTCGCACTGAAATATAAATAACCATTTATTTTCCCAAACTAACTAGTCAATGCATCCATCATGTATCCGCGTTTCCAACGGGCTGAAAAACTCACCAGAATTGGAGAAAATACGGGAGGCGGTGCATCGGCCATGGATATTTCTACGTGTGGAGTGAGAAAATGCATCGGCGGGGTGGCATTGTCCGTCGATCGAGCACCGGTAGAATCTCCAGAGTCACTATAGCTAGCGCCTGTTACACTAACAGATACACTACCCGTTAAATTCCCTAGCGATGTTAACGAAGCACCATCCAAAGGAAAACCCTGTGCTGCAGCGGCTAATAGAGATGCTGATGAACCTGCTGGACCAGGATTGTCTAAATCTATGCCATGCCTGTAATAATGAAGGTCTTACTTCTGTAGTCTTTGTAGTAGAATGTGAAAAATAATTATGAAGACAAATTTACTTTCAGGAATATTTAGTTTTGATTTGGTGATTGCGGCGTAATATTTGGTAGGATTAGAAATTTTTGGTAATTACCAAACGGCTATCGACAAAATTGACTGAACAGTTTAGTTCAAGAATGCAGGAGTTCATATAATGTGAAACATTTGTGCAACTCATAAAGATATTAAATGACTTTTATTCATTAACCTCATGAATCAAATATATTTCAATAATACACTTCTTAAGAAAAGCAAGACTGCGATTTTCCATAAATTCCATTTTTTGGATACAACTTAAATATCGTTAGCTTAGAAAATGTACGCTTTGAGTGGTTATTTGTCGGAAAATTTTACATGTCCAGGGAAAATAAAAACCTTCGAATCGATCCTACAGCCCTGCATCATATACCCCGGCGATCGTTTTGCCCTTTTCAAGGTAATCGATATGGACGGTACCGTGTGCATCCCAAAAAACTATCGCCATTACTCTGTTGGCCGATAATCCCACTTTGGCCTTTTTCGGTTTCCATTCGCCAGAACAAGTTCATTGTTTCCACTGTTCTTTGGTCTCTGGTGTGTTGTGATGGATCCATGTTTCGTCCGCGGTTACGAAACGCCGCAAAAAGTCCTTCTTATCGCGCTTGAACATCGTCAAACACTTCTTTGAAGTTGCCACACGGTGGCGCTTGTTGTCAATAGAGCAGATGCGACACCTATCTTTATCATATTGCAAAATTTATGCAAAATGTTCCGTACCAAATCTCGTGCATTTTAACTCGACGATAGTCCAATATCATAACCATGGATTTTATTGACGATTTTTCGCGATGTAACCTCAATTGGACGGCCAGAACGTTCGGTTTCCTTTGTGGTCATACTATCACAACGAAAATTAGTAATCAATCTGTGAATCATTCCAATCGATGGTTAGGACTCTCCATAATGTTTAACAAGCGATGCTTTGGTTTTTTTGCACGCAAGAAATAATGTTTGTCCACGACTATTATATAAAATATGCATAATGCATGTGTTTCCTCAAGCATAATGATATTCATTAATCACTAGTGAATAATGAAATCATTATTCACTACATTCAATATGACAAACATGATAGTATAACGTATAGACAAATACGATAAAAATAGAGCGTGCTATGAAACGTCAAGTCAGATCGAATTTAATTTGAAATGTCAAGAAATTGTTGGTTCGACTTGTTTCAACAGCAAAGTTTATTAGTATCAAAGTAATATTTATGGGTCGTGGACAAAGTATAGTATTCTACTTGCATATTATATGCTCGTTGAATAATATACTATTAATCAAGACGCAAAATTCACTTTTTTCTATGTTTACAAAAATCTTTCTGCCAAAACAGAACTGAATGACATATCAGTCTGAAAACTTTAATGCGTTCTAGTTAAATATGGTACATCACAAATGTCACATAGGATTTTCCATTGTGGCGTCATCTGTTCTATTTTTCAGGAACTTTTCACCTTGCCCTCGTATGTTCTATTTACTAAACACAGAATACGAATCCTGACTGACTGACCCACTCATCACGAAATCTCCGAAACTATAAAGGTGTTTCTACTCATTATAAATATTTTTAATAAGTGTTGGAGTCTTCAGAATGACATCTCGGCTGAACAGCCGACATTTTCTTCTACGGGTATTGCAACTCTATGTATATAAAGGCAAATACAAATCTATGACTGACTTGCTCACTCATCACTAATCTTTAAAACTATAAAGCGGACCGACTTGAAACTAAGCAGATATGTATTATAGGACATAGGTACCCACTAAGAACGAATTTTTCGAAACTCAATCTGGGCAAAAGGGATTCGATATATTTTGACGTTTGTGACTACTAATATAATCACAGATCGATAGATTAATGAATCATTATCACAGTTCAGACTCTGTATGTTATGAGTCCGCTAAGCGTCAACTGTCGCGTAGTACCAAAAGGGTGGCGCATGAGTCGAGGAATGATCTCTGGCACGTATACGACCGTGTTCTCTGGCAACTGTCATTGTTGACTTGTAAACAAGGAATACCTGCTTTTTTAGAAACAAATTACGAAACCGTGCATTGTGCCGAAAGGCAAAACGGGGTACAAAAGTTCAAAGCAAGAAACTTCTGATTTTAAAGTGCCGAAAGATGCGGAAATGCGAAAAAAGTGGATGCTTGCGATTCCGGAAAGAAATCGTTTTAACGAGGTCTTTTATGTGTGCGAGCATCACTTCGTTATATTTAAGGTGAGTACTACATTTTGACAAGAGTAACAATTCTTTTCCTCTCTCAAATCAGAATAGTTAATATTGCGTTACGAGAAAAATTATTTTACTTAATAATATGATTGTTGCCATACTTCGATTCAAGCGCTAGCTGGTGGCTGAGCGAGGTATTACGAGTTTGGCGACGTGTAAGACTCATGTCAAACATAGAGTTTTCCCAGACCTGTATGTACGACCGTGGTTATGACAGACAACACATAACCTATCAACACGACAGGTAATATTTAGATGACAGACGGCTGATAGTCTTGTCATTCCATATCATAGAGATCCCTACCACTTCAAATAAACTTTCACATGCCATAGAGTAATATTTTACATCTTATCATGCCTTTAGCTGTTTCTACTCATTAGAAATGTTTTTATTAAATTGAAAATCACATCGCGACGGAGCAGCTGTTTCTGCGGGCACAGCCCGCGGACAACAGCTAGTCAGATATATTTATGATTCAGGTTAAAATTTGAATTGCCACAAATAACTTACCTGTTGAAAAAATGTACCCGCAGACTCTTCATAGACCCAGCACGATAGCTACAAAGGGGACAAGATTTCACCAAGTCATGTTGCCCAACATGTTCATTTTGGAAATGTGCCCTCATAGCAATCTGTCTTTGGAATCCTCTATTGCAAATTGGACAATGGTAAGGCAGAGTTTTAGTGTGAGTTGTGAAATGTTCGGCTAAGTGATCTTTCCTGAAGAACCTCTTTTGACATACTCTACACTCATAAGGCTTAACCCCTGTGTGTCGCATTTTATGACGCCTCATGTTGGCTCCGTTCGAAAATTTCATATTACACACATCACATTCAAACATTTTCCGATGTATTCGGTCAGGAGGTGGATTATTGTTTTCAACCTCCATGTCTACTTCGTTTGTGCTGTGTGCTTTGGTTATGTGAGTAGCTAGTCCCAATTGACTATTTCCATCGAAATCACATTGATTACACCTATATGCATTTTCACATGAATCATAATTTGAATTTGACCCAGTTACTCGATCAGAATCATTTTGATCTACATCCTCTTCACGTCCTCCGATCGATTCTGTCAATCCCCCAGTACCCGAATCTGCCTCACTTTCAGCTGCAGTATCAGCCATAATCACCGGAGGAACTTATAAAAATATATTTTCGTTGATTCCATTAACATCTGAAAATAAATTAATTCACTCAAGTCATTATTCCAAATTTTACTTAATACAATAATTCAAACTGTCATAATATCATGTAACTTTCTGGAGGTGAAGTAGATTATGTATGTAATGTCTGTTTTGTGGAATTTCTTAGTTTTGTTTTAGCTTTACAATTTTCTACATACAAATATAAACTTTTAGCTCTTACAAGTGGTTTTTCATGGTTAGATTAGATTAGTATTGTTTCTTCTTACTCACAATTATCAAATATATTGCCAGGGAATGATATATTTGGATCTAATTTTGAGATATATACATTTAAAAATATTTACCAAACATGAGTTAAGAATCTAATTGGAGTGATATTAGGTTGATGATAAAATATGAATAATCTGCTATTTCAAAAGTTAAAATTCAATCAATTTTATAAATATTCATTACAGGTTAGTTTAATTACAATATATTTCGATTTGGGCAACTTCAAGTTCAAGTATGAAATAATAATGAAAACAATTCGAAATATTTTCAAATACTTTCGAACGTTTTGATATTTTTTCAAATTATATGTAGGTGTAAAATAAATGTTGAAAATACTTTTGAGGTGTTATAATAATAATGCTATAAAATACTTCATTATAAATGATCATACTTATTGAATATAATCGTAAAAAAATTAACATTATAATATCTACATACGTTAAACGATTATGCGACCTATTTAAAAGTACCTACTTTCTCAACCTACATTAAAAAACAACTACGAAACGAAACATTATTACATCACGAAAAACATATTAACACTGAATAAATCGTAAGGAATATCAAAACAAATGTAATATAAACACCAAAATGAGACCATTACACTTCGCAACGTCAACAGAAAGACCAGCACCAAAGTAACGTTACATTTGGGATTGACGAGGATTCTCAGCAGACGTCCCAACTGAAGTACGGTGCACTTAACTTTATGCACTACATATCAACAAAAATTAAAACTGATATTCGCACATAACCTGTAAAGGTTCCCACTAGGAATGAACTAAATCGAATCAATGTAGCGAAATGAGGATACCACTTACTTAAATTTAAACCTAAAATATCGTACACTATCAACTACATTTAAAAAACACCTGTACATGGCTTGACCGCTTTTCGGCCATTCCAGGTTGACCTGTCGGAGGAAGTGGGATTGTCAGATCAGAGCCGTAATCGGTAAATTAGGGAACATTTTAGAAAGGAATTGCGGATTGTTTTGAATGGAATCTAGTAATTTGTCGAATGAACAATATCGAACACACTATGATTTTCCAGATTTCGCCTGATTAATTCAGTTCAGCATCATTTAGTGAATCAAATTCGTAAAATATTGTTTGATTTAAAAGTACGGAATAATAACTCGGATTGCGATAGATGCCCTGAATTTGAAAAATTGTTTCTTATCATGTATTTTATCGATTGCTTAACTAAGACGGTATTAACTCCAGATGAAATATATTTAATCTGAGGTATTTTCTTCTATACTTTGACTACACGATAGGAAAACCTATAATGTTCGATGAACTTTGTATGAGCCTGCGGTGGAATGTCGGGAAAGGGAATTACATGCAATGGAAAGCTATTACAAATTTATTCGTTATAAAACCAAAATAAAAATTCATTCTAGGGTCAATATGTTCTATGTTGAAAAACTGAATTGTAGACATTGCAAATAAGGAAAATTATAATAATATTTGTACGACAACTGAAAGAAAAAAGCTATTGCGATTTTCATTTCATATAATATTGCGATAGACTTTGTTAGGACGTTTGTAGCAAAAGTTGTACTTTTTCAAATTCAAAATATGTAAAAGTTATACTCTACCAACTAAGAATAATGAACAATTCCAGAGTCTGTCAATTTTTTTCATGTTTGTACAGATATTCTTCGAAAGATATAGATAATACGCTGAATTATATAACAACCATTAGTAAGTAGACTTATATTTTGCATCAATTTCTGTTAGTTTTAAACTTGAACGAAACGAATAAAACAAGTTCAATCGTCTTTGCATTGTTTTTTCGAAAGCTATAATAGGGGGCTGATTAAGAATAAAAAAAATTGAATCTCCCTAGTACACCTCTGCCTATTATAGAGATGCGTATATCGCACAGGTATTGCGCACAGTCCCTGTCGAATGAAATTCACAGGCAGATATTTCATTGCTATTAGAGAGGAAACTATTGCAACACCAGCTGGAGATTTCGTAGTCGTTACTAGTCTATCAACTCTTTTATAATTTTAGAAAATACGATCCTGTGGAAATGCGGTCAACACTAATCTGTAAGTGGGTTTGGGTTGGGATGGAATGGAATAGCGGGTCTTTACCATCTCTCTTTGCTATTACGTTAAAATTTCATTTTCCTCATTCTCTCCAATCTACAGATTGTATGTGTCAATTTCCTTCCGTTTTCCTCAATGGAAGTTGGTCATTCACATTTCAGTCGAGTTAGGCCTCACATATCACGATAATTTCTATTATAATAAAGTATAAGTAACTTATTCCGATTTCCTAGTAGATCATTGTAAATTAAATATCTGCTAATAAGAGAGGGCGCTCTAGTCGCTGTATAGGCAATATTGAACTATTGAATAGGCAACTGCATAAACTAATTTCCACACCGGATAATGGTTCTATAAATATGCCCTAGATGTCGGTAGCATATTTTCAATATTAACATTCAACCGAAGCATACAGGATACAGGAATTCCTCGTAACAAAACATTAATATAAAAGTAAGATTTCACAATTCCTTTTACTGCAGTCGGTTCAAGCCTCTCTTATTTTATTAATTCCGCGCATTTAAGTAAAATGTTTTCCATCATTACTTTCATTACTTTGATGTTACAAAGGAAAAGCTATTAAGAAGCAGAGATTCTTAGGAAAAATGCCCGAAGAAAAGTACTCAGATGATGGCAATTTCACATTTACGTATTTTCTATACAGCTATGCGAGGTCTATAAATGGAGAAATTGTGGACAGACTGAAATTTTAACACTTTAATCTTACGAACAATAAGTAGTCTCTCTCCGGAAGGACCAGGTTTCAGGTTATTATTGTTTCGATTACCTGGTCAATGGATTTCCATTTCCATAGCCGATACGATAAGAACGTTGCGACTAAGTATCCATAATACATTGAATGTTATGCTGCCACAAATGTGTTCCAAATTAGAACTGACTAGGGCTCTTTCAAGTCTGTAGAGTGAACATTACCTTTCTCCAAATCTGATGAGTTACGTTCCTATTGGAAATTTAAATCTTGGTATCGCCAATAAATTCCCCATTTTGTTGCAAATTTGTTTTCATTCCAGGCTAAGTACTTAAATAGATTCTTAATGAATTTTCAGAATGTTTTAAGATGGAGACGTTCCTAAACACGAAATAATTGACTCACCAGGATATTTTATACTTTATCCATAACTATATTGATGTGATTAAATCACAGGGAAGATATGACTGCTCCAAAACACTGATAGTTCTCCTAAATAACCAATATTTTCTAAATTCAACAAAATTTGTTAGTTTTCTAAGACAATGATGGTGTTTGTTGCTGGGGAATGAGGGAATTTTAATAAATCCGTAAGCTGCTTCTTAATAAACAAAAGAGATTGGTTGTGCAAACATTTCAGCTACGTCTATGTTATTTAGACAAACATTGCCCTAGGCAATCTACAGTAAAGAAGTAATTAGTCTGCTTCTTGTATGTTTGTATCAGTTTTAACCTTACACATCCTTATAAAGAAACACTGTATATAATTTTTCATGTACATTTTTAGTACGGAGGAACTGATGTGCAGAAATAGTTTCGTAGCATTATTGAAACAAAAATTTGTAAAATATTACAAATATCTAGCGATAAGTTGACCTTCTCCACATTTCCAATATGTATTTAGTACATTATAATATGTTTGAAGAAGCTACGGTGTTAGCAAATCTGTAGTTAAATTTATGTATAAAATTAGTGAAAATCAAACTTCTAATAGTTATTTTATCCAATAATTTGGTTCCCCAGGTTGAACAGTGACAACACGTCTGTTAGTCGCAGACAGCTGTTTCGCTCGTCTCATGACGTCTCAGTGGGTCGAGGCAGACGATGAAGTCACTGATTATCCATATCCGGCAGTGAAATAACCACCATCTTCGAATATGTTTGGCGAACCTAGATGTTCCAACCCCATCTGCCGGAAAGACAGATGTCCCACTGATTCAAAGAATCGACGGGGAAAGGTTGGAAATACTACCGCCAGATGACGGCTCCGATTGTTCAACCAGAACTTTCTCACTGTTCAACTTGGAGAACCAAAACTTCGTGTATTGACTTCTAACACGAGATGTACATGCATTTCCAATAATTAATGTATCCCAACATTCACTCGTAAAGTGAATTAGATTATAAGCTACTCACTTTGAATATAACATAGTTTAAATAAGAAAAATGTACAGTTTTTATTAGATAAAAACGAATAACATAGAACATGTTTAATGTTCTTTCTTCCAACAAATAAAAAAGAATAAATTGATAATTCTGAAGAAGGTCTGCGATCCTAAGTAGACTGTCTTATATGAATGTGGTCACAGTCACGTATACACTCCTCTACGCTCGGTTGTTTCCGCGTTCGTTCGGCGCCGGTATAAAAGGAGGAGCCTATAAGTGGTCTCGACTAATCAGACCTGTTACGGATCCACGTAACGGTTCTCGCGTAACGCTTTCCATCAATTATCCTCCGTAAAAACATATTCTATGTTAAAATACACTTGTAATAAATTTTCACAAACTTCGTTTTTATTAAACAAAATGTTTCACCACACAGTGGCTTTATCAAATAATATAACACTATCACAAATTGATCTTGCTTGGTTAACACTGTGTTATATGAAGTAGAAATAGTACAATTTCTATTGTAGTCTGAAATCAATTCATATCAATTATTACTTACTACTCCCCTATTATAGAATATGTTTTACTTCCCTCACTAAACGTAGCAAGAAAAAATTCCGGATATTTGCGGATATATCCGTTCTGAGCGTTTCCGAATAGATCTAGAATATATTTTGACATAATGTCTATTTTATACGTTTACTCTGTGGAAAATTTTGATAGTTCATGTGTTAGTATAAAACTAGGTTATATATGGAATGATTCGAAAGTCAGCCTGGCAGCAGGTGTCAGTATAAAACATAGAGTAGTAATAATACATTATGTGGATTATTTGAATAAAATTTCAATGTACATAGAACAGTATATATTGACGTCTTTCATTTGCGGTTTCTAAATCATTTCCAATGTATTTTCTGTTCCTACAATCATATATTTGAGCCGCAGAAGTGTGAAACCTGATTTACTTGCAATAGTGAGGGAAGCCTCACCTTATTATCTTATATAAGATTGCTCACATAAATAAATATAAGTGACGTTCTCACTACCAACTCAAAATTCACACACATGCGTTCAAGAAAGGGAAACATTGCCTCCTTATCTTTATAGGTTACCTACAATACGTGGTGTTCTTTTATTTTGATTTGAGTTGAATGACTGGATTTAAGAATGAGCTATTTCCAGAAACTACTTTGCGGTCTTTGATTATTCATTATGGAGGATATTTTGATGTTCCACCATAACGTTATTTTTCATCATTATTTTCTGGCACACAGATATTTTTGGCTTATATCCAACTGGATCAGATTCTCAATCTCTTGGAGTTTGATTCTAGAATCTCTTGTTAATTCAAATTAATATTCACAATCTGAATGAACATTTTGTATAATTTACAATATTAGATACAAGATTTGTTTTCAAGGCTGTAGGTACTTGTTGCTTATTCCGCTTATTCGGATATTTGATATTATGTGAAACTTCTTCGTAAGATCTCTTGCGATATAAATAAATAATAATAATAAAGTTCGAATTTGCTTGAAGTACCTGGCTAGTGAATTGAACTTTCATTGTAGGCCCCAGGAAAAGAGGGCATGCGTATCGCGTTATCCATGGATACCTACGGCTCCAAGCATAGATATTTAGATCTCTACGGCTTCAAGGAAGCTACTATCACATTTACATCAGATCCCTCTCCAGTAGTGACCTTTTTTTCAGTCATGTTCTACCTACATAGTTTAAGTAGCAGAGCAGTCGTATCCTTTAATTACACGGTGAACGAAAAAGCTATTCTTATTGTTTGAACAATTTTTTCGCTCATATTCTGCCCACTTAAGTTTGGTAATTAAAGTCATTTTTGAAAAAATACTCCGAGCATTTAATTTTCAATCAGGGCTCATAATCAGTCTTGAATGAGCATTTAATTCGCCATGCGTCAGTTGACTAATTCTGCTGACTTTGCTCCTCCTACTTTTTCTTTACGACCAATATAGAAAATTGTTAATACAGTTTCCATCAAAATTTTTTTCTATTGGTAGTAATAAAACATTATTCTTCGTAACAAAGATATAATAAAGATTCTTGACCAAGTATAAATTATATATAAAATTCTCGGGAAATAGGTCACATTAACACTTTGTTTTAATTTCGTCAAATAAAACAAAGTGTTAATGTGACTTATTTCCCGAGAATTTTAGATATAATATAACAAAGATATGGAGATTATGAAAAGTGTCATATAAAAAGTACAATATTAAAAAAAAATTTATTAGACATAAAATACATATAGTACATAGATGCTAAAAAATTAAATATCCATTCTTAAATTAATATCTACAAATTAAAATATTAAATAGGAAATCAATGCATCATTACCTGATACAAAAATGGAGAAAATAATTATTTTGTACTAGTTCTCTATTCTATTATAATTATTTAATATATAAATAAAGGTACTTTTTAGTTAGTAATACTATTAATCGGACATTTGATGCCCAGATAAAGAATAAATAACAAATATACAGTCATTCAACAAGGTCTTAATTTAAAAATTCAATTGTGATTTGATACAGGAAACAGACTACATATTGACATCAAGATCCAGTCGTACAAGAAAAAAAATGTATGTACTAACATTCATTACATGACATCTAGATTACAGATAGATACAATACAATGAAATTAATGGTTACAATCAGGTTGAAATTATATTTATAAAACAAACATTTTAATTAGAAATTTTATATGATCTTTAAATAATTGTAACAAATGAGTTATATCAAACTAAATCATGCAAAATGTCCCAAATATTCCTCATGTTGTAAAATCATTGGAATAGATTTTGATTTGGATAAACTCGACTAGAAATTTTATTTAATGAAATACCTAACACAGCAAAGGGTAAAAATAATATCATAAATACGAAAATAAGCAGATGTTGCAAGTGCCTATATTTATAGAATATATAAAATGTATCTGAAGATTTTGTATTCATATGCCAGCCAGAAAGTTCATTCATACTTGTCGGTGTCTGTAGATATGGTTTTATTTTATTTGACGTATTTACATTGCATGCCAAGTGTTGGTGCTAAGTTTAGCTTAATCTAACCAAAATAAATATAAAATTATTGGCTGTAATCAATAATAAATTTAATCCAAATTTGATGCAATAAATATTATATCTATATACAACAATTGTTCGTACATAAAGTAATTCAAACATTCACTAATATACATATTGAATAATAAATTGGAATCATTAAATTGAATCGAGGGATGAAATATTTTAAAATAGAGTCGATTGAGTGAAACTTGAAAAGCTTACTATCCATTTCATATTCCACTTGGTTAATAAGTATTAGTCTCAAAATTTTGTTAATATAACAGATGTAGAGAACAGCCAGAAGCTCGTGGGAACCAGATGACTTAAATAAACTGGATCGAATAAAGTATAAACCTATTTGAAATCCCAATAAATTGCGACTACTAGAATAAAAATAATAAACGGAACTACATATATCTATTATAAATAGATTAATGGAGTAACATATCTCTTTCACAGGTTGTTCTTTATTTTCAATATTTTAATTGCAAAATTTAACTCCAGTTTCTGATATCAACTATGAACATGATATGACTTGCCTTCTAACAATTGAGAAATAAACAGATATTTCTTGTTAGATTTCGAAAAATGGTCAGGTTTCTCTAGATCGAACTAACATCACCACTAACAGATCCGTCCAGCTATTTCGCTCTCTCGAGCTCGTCAGCGGAACGAGTAGGTTTGTAATGATGATCCATAATGCACATAAAGTTGAATTTATGGTTTTTTATCAAGCTTCTAGTTGTCTTAGAAAAGTTATTTCACATGTTACTTACAGAAGAATTCGATGCCGTTTCAGTTTTCATTGCTGATCTTTACATTGTAGGTTCGTACTGTATAAAGGTATGCTTCATCTAGACTGATAGATTTGCTATAGAACAAAAAATAACTACTACAAAGAAGAATATTTTCGAAAACATTATTAATTTGGTTATTTTTGAAGTTCTAGGAATAAACTTGCTAGAAGAAAGGGCTTATCTCGATGTTCAGACTGTGATAAATATGGAATGGATATATAATCACATTCTGTGGTTTCATTTACTATACTTCCATCGTTCCATCACCGAAACAAAGTTTTTCCTATACATGTAACATTCAAGTAATCCCTAACGGTAATTGTTTAGTATAAGGACTTTAAAAATTGATGATTTTCCAGAATTTAGTTACCTCTAAATATGAAATAACCGGTTGCAGAACTCAAAAATTCCATAGAATAATATCAAAAAATACAAGTGTAGATTAAATAAATTATTAAAGTTATTGGTACTTATGGGTGGATAAATGTTGTTCTATCCTTTTCTCTATGAATTCCTTTCATTTTCCTTTTTTCATAATGTAATTTGTATGTTCTTTAAATATATTATGAGCAGCAACGTATCAATTAATTAACAAATTCAATGAGCAAGAGTCAAAGTCAAAGAAAGGCGGCGGCTTTGTTTATTCTCCGCTTTATCCAAAGAACGCACAATATCAAGCTAGTGTTCCTTCTTCCAAAGGAGGCCTTGATTAGCGGAGCATTGAATTTACTTTTTCAAAGATTCCTTATGCTTTTTAAAAGTAAAGAGGATATATTGTTAAGTTCTATAATACAAAATTTTGAAATCTATGGTGAGATTAACAACACTTCCAGAAATTAATTACCTAAATCACCAATACAACATGAACGCTTATTTGTTGAAAGTGATTATTACATTGTACAACTTAAACAAACAACTATAAATGGATATAACGTAAAGCAATTTATATATTAAAGTAACTGTCTGAGCTAGGTTCAAGGAAGGAACAATTTGTAGGTGATGTTCCTGCGTTAAGATTATGTAGTAACCTGTTTCTTTCAATGTCGCTGGTTTATATGCTTTATGGTCGTGTCGTCATCTGTTAATCCTACTCTGATTAGTTATTCCCTCTTTGAGAAAATCGAAGAACGGATGAAACAGTGATCAGAAAATCAATCAATTACAAAAATTAGCTTTGACATAACCTTTACTAGGTTAGTATTCCCAAAAATATATAACAATTTAACAAACTAACCTGCGATAACGTTACCGCTTGGAGTTTCGTACCTACGCTATTGGAAGCAAAAGTTCATGGAGCGGGTTTTACTGCCTGGACTCAGGGCCTGATTTAGAGTGGTGAGGGCCCGTGGGCACAAGTTTTGTGGGGGGCCCTATGGTAGACGGTAATATTAAATGCCACAAAATATTTTTACTATACAAAATTATGATGCAATTGTAATGTCAAAGGACTGGTAACAATATTTCCTGTTTTTGTAATGTAAAATTAATAATTATGAATTTGTTACTATATTAACAAAATCATCCTATTATTTTTGTTGGAATCCAAATTTTTTTAAATATATTATACTTGGTGGGGGCCCCTTCTTGGTGGAGGCCCGTGGGTAGCCGCCCACTCTGCCCACTCCTAAATCCGGCCCTGCCTGGAGTAGAATCAACATTGTATTCGATATATCAACTGTGCTAAAGCACGTGACGGCTACTGATGATTTTATTTCACGAATTATATTGTTTCTGAATGCTGTTGAACATCTAATTAGCATTTATTTCCGAAAACAATGCCATAGTCAATTGTCACTATTTATATACAAATTTCCTTAAAATAGGAACTGGTACCCATATTCGTAATAATTACCTATATTATACCACAGTAAGTGCTGAATAATTTGCAATAACTCTATTTTCGTTGAAATTAATTTCAAAATTTTCAACCAAATTGTGTTTTTTGATATTATCCATTTTCTTTTCAATAGAAGTCCGTACCTATATTAAACAATTACCTTCCTATCATAATCAAACTAAAGCTATCAGTTGACCGCTACATTTTTTCGATTAACATAATTCTAGACGTGAGTTGTATCCAAATAAATATACAATATTCCCACAATCCTGTACTGCGTTTGAGTAAACGTCAGGCTAAACCTTGTGAAGTCAAAATGTCGATTTTACAAGCGAACTTGTGACTGACATTCCAATAAATTCCACGAATAACACCGTTACATGACAGGATAATATGTATAGCATATGTAACGGATATGACATTGAGCGGATTTCTTTCATTCTGATACTTTAAGTTTTTCCGTTGGGAGATTGGGGATTGGATTCTTCGATGTAGACGTTGCCACCAACTTTCGATCCTCTAATCTTGTTGTCCTTCCGCACTGCAACAGGAAACATTTAAACATCAGTCATTCGAAAATAACTCGACTGTAGGTAGACTAGGCATGTCTTTACGTAATGAGAATGCTACATATTCAGACTTCCTGTCAGCCCCAAGCTGGACTAGGAAACTCGTGTGGATTACCGGTCTTAGAATTTCACGTCCGATTCAATTTATTTTAACGAAGCGTCGGAAATAAGCCACGACGCTCCGAATAATGGATGAATAAATAACGATTTCAGCAAGATGCAAAAAAATTCCAGCCCTTGGCCTGTCGACGGAACAAGGAAAAACGTATTTAATGAGATGGAGAAAATTTATCTTTTCAATTTCGAAAATCGAAATTACCATATCGCTAAGATTCGGTAGGGGGATCAGCCCTGAAAACAAAAGCCTAACCGTGCGATAAACAAAGATTATATGATTAAATAAAATATACATAACTAGTTTTCACTTGATAAACAATTTTGGCACGCTATTATTTGATAATGTCTATTTAAACATCGTATTGATCATGTTCAAGATGGTGATGTTACTGTGTCATGTTATTAATTATTATTAGTTCTCATAACAATATATGTTTTTAAAATCATAGGCTTATCATCTTAGTATTGTTTTTTTAATTAAACATCGGTATTGTATTACAGAATTCAATGGAGATAAGGCCCAAAAACGTTTCAACATAGATAGTGAGTTTTTTATAAAACGATGGACTTGAAATTATTTTGTCCACGACTATTGTATAAAATATGCATAATGCATGTGTTTCCTCAAGCATAATGATATCCATTAATCACTAGTGAATAATGAAATCATTATTCACTACCATCAATATGACAAACAAGATAGAAAGTTTTGTAGGCAAATACGATAAAAATAGAGCGTGCTATGAAACGTCAAGTCAGATCGAATATAATTTGAAACGTCAACAATTTGTTGGTTCGACTCGTTTCAACAGCAAAGTTTATTAGTATCAAAGTAATATTTATGGGTCGTGGACAAAGTATAGTATTCTACTTGCATATTATGGCTATTATTCACTTGGATGATTTACGACACTCGCCTGTGACTCGTGCCGTAAACTTCATCCACGTGAATAATAGCCACCATAATATGCTCGTTGAATAATATACTATTATTGCAAAAGACAAAATACTGTTTATAATAATTCAGGTATCTCACTAAAAAATCGAAACAGACCTATAAGATTTACTTCTTACTTACTACTAATATTCTTGTAATAAATAGAAATTATTATTAATGAAATATAAAATTTTAACTGTATTAACGAGAAAAGTTATGCAAAATAATGCGCAAAACTGAATTTCTAATAATGCTCTTGTATATTATATTTAGTCCAGTCTAAAGTGTGAAAAACATCTAAAATTTTAAAGACCGCACGAAAATGCAAAATTCTTATTGCATCGTATTTAGGATGGATTACCCATCGTTAGTCAGAAAGAAGAAGGGGACTCGTGATTATTACTATTAATAAAAAAATTTAACTTTAAATGTCTTTTATAACAAATGGAATATCTCGGGCTATTTTAATGCCAAAGTTTCTGAAATTTGGTATCAGGGGTTTTTTGGTCCGCTGAACACGAATCAGAGATCGGAAACTGAAAAATCCGGCCCGATTGCTGGAAAACCCGGAAAATTTTACCAAATCTTAGCAACAAACAAAACGTTTTCTCGGTCTGTGGTATGAAATAATAAGATACCGTGATGTGTCTCGATACAATTTTCACTAAAAGAATGGAAATTCTGAAAAATTGGTGGAAAATTGCGTCATCAATTTTTCCTGTTTTATCGTCTTGGCAAATGTACCAGTTGACATTCATACTTTTGCAAAAATTCCACAAAATATTGCGGAATATTTAAAACTTCCCGATGCTTCAAGTTGTCATTGCCTGAGAAGGACTTCTGCAACTTTTCTAGCTAACAGTGGCGCTAATATTCAGGTTCTTAAATGGCATGGGGGATGGCTATCTACAATCGTAGCTGAAGGATACGTGGAAGAAGGCATTGGTAAAAAATTCTAAAAGAATATTTAACAATGTCCAACTTGAACAATCCCAAGAAGCCCCTTTAGTAATTGTGGTGAATGAAAAAAATGGTCAGCAACACTCAACTGTTCTTTTAATATTTATCGTCATAATACTTAAAATAAACGTTATTTTTTGTTAAATTATGTTTTAAATGATACTGATGTTTTTATGCAGTAAAATGTCTTATTACTGTACGATTTTGAGGTCGTTAATGCAGTGCATTACTGTACAAAATACGAAAAAATATATTAATATACACAATGTTATCTGTGTATAGTATGATATACTGTGGTCAAAGTGTCAAACACCCATAAGGAACAAGACTTTTAGGTTGTATTGTCCATGTAAATGGGCTGCATTATTTGCTAAAACGTGGCGGTCGGGGCTTGCTGTCGCCACTGTCTTGTATAGAGTCATTGCAACTAACACAAGTTCCCCACCCCCCTCTGAGGTGACCCATAAAAAGTATCATTTGAAAAATGAAAACACGCTAACTACATAACCACCGAACATTCTACAATTTTTTGGAATTCTAGTAAGAGGAATCGGATAACATTCGTGTCAACTCCTTCATATAAAATATTGCCACAAATGTTTCTAATAAGGCGAATAGCCGAATAGAACAACGTCCCTATCTAGTGGCGCGTGCTAGTCATGTCTTATTCAAATTTCGTTTTACGGCTACATGTGTTCATTATCTGGAATCTTACCGTTGAGAAGTTCTTCTAAATAAACACATCTGTTGATGTAGTTTCCGTCACTGATTGGCCCTATTCGCTGCTCCAAGTTATCGCCTCTCTCACTATTACTCGTCGGAGACGCTGCCGCCATTAAACTTGCCGAGAGTTCCGCGACATCTGTAACAAGAAAAAATCTATTACTACTAATTCTCTTTGATACGAACGTCTTTAAATTTAATTGCCTATCATTTTGAGGTCTTGTGATTTACGTACTTAGTTTAGAAACAATCCGAGTTTGTGTGAGAATTTAATGAGTAGATTTGTAAACCATTATTTCACCCTTACTTTCTTACATTTTTCATAGAATACATGTTTGTGTTTTATTTTGTACAATTCTATTAGCAATGAGATATTATCAACTCTATTTTTTCTTCAATATGCAAGCCAGTGTATATTTAATTTCATTTCCATAAGAGGTTTATGGAATCTTTGGCTTAGGTACTACAAATTTAAATTCAAATATACCCTAATATTACAACCATATTTATTATCCCAACTAAATATTTCAGCAACCAAGTTACCATCTTCAGAACATCAACCTTTTAGGTTTGTTTGAAATCTACTGGAGTTTAGTTAACGAAATACCTATTCAGGTTACTACTATTGGGGTATTTGTGGCTTTAGGGTATTATATCATTTTATATTGAAAGCAATACACAAATATGATAACTAATTTCGTTCAATAAATACTTAGTAAGACGATCCAAACTTACAAATCTGATTTCACTTACTAAATGTAGACTAATTTGCAAAAACAAAATGAAGAATTAAGCAATTATTGTTAATTGTCAGTGCCGGATCTAGATTATTTCAAACGGGGGCTTTTTGGCTCTATAGAGAGTATTACAAGATTTTCAGAGCGACTTGAATTATTGTTGATCTCATACTAGTATTGAATTATCTTCAGTTTGCCTCCTCTACAGCTTGCTGATATAGTTGGGAGTGCTATATAAATTCTCAAGCAGACATTAGGGAAATCGTCAACCAAATATATTTCTTGGTCTGGGTTTAGCAGATCCAGTTGTGCAAGTGATCGCGAAGAACTAGGATTTCAGTTCGGAACGCTTCTTCACTAAGATCTTCAAGATATTTGCTGGCTAGATATGCAGCACAAGTTTTCAATTTCTTATCATTTGAGCATTCTTGAAAATTCAGAAAAGAAAAACAGTCTTTGAGTGCAGTTAAACTCTTCAATCTATATTGTAAATATCTTCAAACATTTTCATTGAGTAATTTCACGATTACCTAATGAAAAACTGTAAATTAAATAGCTATTATAGAATGCCATAAAAGGGATTGCAAACTCTGAAGTAGCATGGGATAGAAATTTTTATACTGTTGTAAAATAAGCCACCATAATTAATGGTATTTCCAAGATTCTACGGTGACAGCCCTTTATTATTAACAAGAACATTTTTATTTTGTATCTGAAGACCTAAGTTCCCAATACCCAACCATCGTGTAAATACTTAAGCTTATAATATGAGAGCAAGGTGAAAAGTTTTTGAAAAATAAAACAGATGACGCCACAATTGAAAATCCCATGTGACATTTGTGATGTACCGTCTTCAACTAGAACTCATTAAAATTTTGAGACTGATATGTCAGTCAGTTCTGTTATGACACCCATCGAAAGCAAGCAACCTTGAAGACTTTTGTAAGCATGTAAAAAGTGAATTTCGAGTTTTGATTAACATTATTTCTTGCGTGGGAAAAACATTAACCAAACAAAAGCATCGCTTGTTAAACATTGTGGGCAATCCTCCCCAATGATTGGAACGATTCACAAGAGGTTTACTGATTTTCGTTGTGGTAGCATGACCACAAAGGACGTCGAACGTTCTGGTCGTCCAATTGAGGTTACAATGCCAGAAATCGTCGATAAAATCCATGGCATGATATTTGACAATCGGCGAGTTGAAGTGCACGTGATTGCTTAGGCTATGGGCATCTCAACCGAACGGGTACGGAACAGTTTGCATACATTTTTGAATATGAGTAAGCTATCTGCCAGATGAGTTTCGTAACCGTGGATGAAACATGGAACCATCACAACACACCAGAGACCAAAGAACAGTCGAAACAGTGAACATGTCCTGGCGAATCGAAGCCGAAAAACACCGCTTCACCGGCCGCCCTCCCCTCTCACATACGATGCTCGCCGCTTAGAAACATTGTCGGTGAATCACACCAAAGCATCATCTAAATAATAGTTTTAAAACCTCAGTTTGCAAATGATTTGTTAACAACAAAATTTAATATTATGATTTCTATCTTCATGGCGACGTGCCTACCGGGGCATATTCCCCCTTTTGCCGTCCAGTAGGTCCGGCCCTGTTGATTGTGAACTAGCCCATAGTGGGAATTTCAATTAGAAGAATACCGTATCCTTTTTGTTGCAAAAGTTCCTTTGGTATTATTTCATACGTACAAATTGTAAAGTCTATCCAGATAGCACAGTAAGTCATGGAATAATTAAAACAACTGGAAATCATTTGCAATAATTGTGGTTTGCAGCATGTTCCAATAGGGAAGAAAATACCAGTTATTTCTTCACTTTCTCATACACACGAGAATGTATAGAATTTCACATTATTATTCCATGTGGCGTGGGAAAGGATATCGTCCAACCATATTACATTAATTCTCCAAAATAAACGCTCGTCTTTAATTAACTTCAGTGCTTGAGAACATCATTTATCATTGTTGAGTATCGTGCAACTTGTCAATTTTTCAATTTCTATTGACAGCTTCTATTCTCCAGCGTTAGAAAAACAATCTGAAAACGTTTAATCGCTGGTTGTGTGCGTCGCCACTAGCGAATATAATAGCACATGCACGCTTTTCAAGTCTATTCTTAGTTTAATTCTAATAATTCCGGTTGTTTGTGAATTAATTTCAAAACATTCGCCGAACCTATAACTCAAATCAAATTAAAAATATGTGACGCAGTAAATGAATATGTTACGCTTCTGATAAACAGTTTAATTGAATATGAAGTAGGAATTTCAGAAGGCACCGTTCTCA